>JAWZYV010014788.1:0-70282 GCA_038373885.1 Cheiracanthium punctorium
AGGGCCACCCTGTATATATATATATATACATATATATACAGTCAACTCCGGTTATAGTGAACCTCTGGAGACCATCAAATTTCGTTCACTATATTCGAAGAACCATGGTGAACAGAGATACTGTGTGTGAATCGAGACTTTGGTTTGCGTTCACTATAACCACTATATCCGGGTTCACTGTAGCCAAAAGTTCACTATATCCGGAGTTGATTGTACGTATATATGTGTATATATATATACATATATATTATATTTAGAAAATTTATATAGTAAAAACCCCCAAGCCAGTCATTGTTAAAACAAAAAAACCTGTAAAATGCATTGTCCTCATCAGAGGGGGGAAATGCACAATTCCCCCCTCTGATGTGCATTTCCCCCTCTGATGAGGACAATGCATTTTACAGTGTTTTTTTGTTTTAACAATGACTGGCTTGGGGGGGTTTTTTCTATATACATTTTCTAAATATTATTAAACGCATGTTTTATTTTATGCTGCTTTTTTAAGCGCTGGATAACATGTGAAGCAACTGTAATTTTGTTGTAATTTTAATTAAAGTTCAACTATATATATATAGTCATTTCAACGTTTGAGAAACTGTTTGAAATCATCTATTTCAAATTTGTTGAAAAGTGTTAATAGTGAAACTGAATAACCGTCGGTTAATTGAAGAGACAAGCTGGTATGCAGATCGAAATTATAGCTCTCAATAATAGATGATCGGCATTTCTGTCATCCAATATAAAGGTATAGTTGTCTTCCATTACTGAGCAAATACTTAAGATACTAGCTGCGTATCCAGGCGTTGACCAGGTGCATTAGGTGTTAGGGTATTATTTGCCGAAAGAGAATTGTCAACTAATGTCAATCACAGGTGCACTGATACGTTTTTTTTCTTCTTTAATATAGTCGATCCCGTGTAATAGACAATTTTCCGCGCAAAATCATTCTAATAAACAGTATATTCCATTTCACGGAAACAAACTGGTAATTCACCACTGTTTGGTACAACGAAAAGTTATTACATTAAGCGGGATATTTTTTTAACCGATATCCCATTAAGAGAGCTCGAATGTACGCGTATTTTAAATAGCTACTCGTTTTTCACATTTCTAAGTTGAATATAATATTGTCGTATAAGGCTATGTTTACTTAGGCATTTGAAATTAATTTTTAAATAGCTACTCGTTTTTCACATTTCTAAGTTGAATATAATATTGTCGTATAAGGCCTATGTTTTACTTAGGCATTTGAAATTAATTTTAAATAGCTACTCGTTTTTCACATTTCTAAGTTGAATATAATATTGTTGTATAAGGCTATGTTTACTTAGGCATTTGAAATTAATTTTTAAATAGCTACTCGTTTTTTCACATTTCTAAGTTTGAATATAATATTGTTGTATAAGGCTATGTTTACTTAGGCATTTGAAATTAATTTTTAAATAGCTACTCGTTTTTCACATTTCTAAGTTGAATATAATATTGTCGTATAAGGCTATGTTTACTTAGGCATTTGAAATTAATTTTTAAATAGCTACTCGTTTTTCACATTTCTAAGTTGAATATAATATTGTTGTATAAGGCTATGTTTACTTAGGCATTTGAAATTAATTTTTAAATATTACATTTTTTTTTTACAAATAATTATCGATTCAAAATATGTCATTTTAAGCAAAATCATTATCGAGAAAATAAATGCTTATGCAAAATTATGAATATGCTTTTATGTTACTACTGTGCTGTTATCGCTGTCGGCGTCATCTATCAACACCTGCGTGAAAACCACGGTTATAGTGGTTTTACCCCCCCCCCCTTTCTTATCCTGGAATAAAAAACAGCTTAGTGTTATTTCAGGATATAACCTATCTTCATTCCAAATGCCATCATCCAAATGCGTCTATCCGTTAAAGCGCAACAAACATACAAACTTTCGTATTTACAATACAGTGGTTGCCACTTATTTCGAGCGGTGGTTTATCCCATGAGCCATTTATTCCAGGTGAAAATTGGTATAAACGGAACAAAGTAACCCAGCGTTCCTCAACCTGTGGGGGCCGCGAGAAAAACCAAAGAACAAGTAGTGATGCATGTTTTTAAAAAAATAATCTTATTTATTCTCATTTTCACTCAAAAATATATCCATTTTCGTTGAAAATGTTCATTCAAACTTTACTGATAACATTACTTTGTAGAAAATTCGGCGAAATGTTCATTATTAAAGATTAAAAAACTGAATGTATACTGAAAAATGTGAGGGGGCGGGGTGCCACGTAAGTTAGCCTTTCTTGGGGGGGGGCGACGTTAAAAGGTTGAGAACCGCTGAAGTAACCAAATTGTTTTTTTTCTTAATAACTGTACATCTGTATTTTTTACATCTTTATTCTTAAATAAGTAAATGCATACCTTAAACTATTGACTAAGTACAGATGCTTTGATTTAATTTGCTGATTTTTTATTTTTATTTTCATTTTCTTTTTATTTTATTTTTTTCATGTCTCACTTTTACTTTGGTTCCACCTTTTATTTCGGATTTTCCCAGACAGCACAGCAAACTTGCATCGAACTTGCAACAAGCTTGATTTATCAAGTCAGTAAACTTGAAGTAAGCTTCAAAATTTCAAGCGTGTAAGCTTAATGCAAGCTTGAAAAATTTTCTAAATACACGGGGCGCCCGTCGGCGAACGCGCCCCACATACTTTATTTTTCCCCTCTATGCTGAATTTTTTTGTTATTTTAATCTGTTTCCATCAAACGTCTGCGGCTGGGTTCGATCTCGGGAACTACGGGCTAGCGTGCTATCCGTTCCGCCAATAAGCCTCGCGCTCCTATCACTAAAGTTTGAAGTGACTGTTACAGTTTGAAGTGACTGGTGCGTTTTCTGACCAGATCGATAAGTATGGGCGATGCCGATAAGTTTCTTTTATTTTTCCATGGGATGAATCAAAATTTAAATAATGTTATGCGTGATTTATAGACTCTAGGGAAATTAGCATAATATAAACTTAAAAGCAGGACACGTTTTAAAACTTTCAATATCGCAACACTCATGTTGAGCAATACTGCCGGCCAAAATCGAGACAAACGACTGATTTTGAAATCAATTTCGTAGTATAATTGCATTTTATTTTGAAGAATTTCCATATTTGGAAATATAGAATCTTTTTTTTTTTAACTCTATGGTGAACCACACATAAAGTGAAGTATATTAACTAACTGAATTGTGTTAATTATATTGAAATTTTTTAGGGCTAATTAATTAGTTAATGGAATTACTAATGTTAATTAGATGTAAATAAAACTAAAACTCCCCTCGTGTTACACTTCAGAGGGGCTTATCCCATTCATTCTTTCCCCTTGCGTGTTCTAATGTCCAGGTTTTGTGCGATAATAAAATAAAACACAACTTTTGCGAACTTTTCTTTATTTAATATGAGCAATTTGAGACACGCTAGACAATTAATGTCCATTCTCTTTCGCAGATGGCGCCATCACTGCACGCTTTCGAAAGGGAAAATCAAGCTAGCTTGCAGCAAGCTTAAATTGAACTGAGCTGTCAAGTTTGTATTAATACGTCAAATTCAAAGAAATGTCAAGCTTGATTTAAGATTATGTGCGGTCTGGGAATGGTTAATGCCGGTCAATCAAAACCCGTCCCGTTGTGACCGGAGTAAGCGGACACCATTGTAGTAGGATTAGCAGAAATTTCGAGCTCTGACTCTGACTAAATAATATCGCTCAGGCTATTACATGTTTTTTTACATACACAACAGTCTTGAATCACCCTGTATACTTCAGAGGCGTTGGAACAGAGTACTCACGTCTAGGCAGGAAGGCTGGCTTATCCGACAGCGGAATTCCTCCGTCCCTACCGGTGCCTCCTTCATTGACGCGATTGGCCGGCCGCCTGGTGGTTGTTGTCGTCCGGACGGTCGGTCGGGTGGTCGTAGGCAACAGCGTCGGCCTGAGCGTGGTGGTCCACACGAGCGTCGGTCTCCGGGTGGTCACTTCCGCCCTGGGCTGCGGGCAGCACACTTTGGGCTCGTCGCCTTCGAAGCCGCAGATGTAGCGCCTCAGCCTGACCGTCTGGGCGACTGCCCTGCAGTTGGCCAGCCTGATGCAGCGGCCGGGCCTGCGGTCGGGCGTCCGGCAGTCGGAGGCCAAAACCTTGTCCTCTCCCTCATCTTCGAAGATGACTGAAAAAATCAGAAATCTCAAAATTAGAGATTACTATAATACTGTTACACCGTCAAGTCCCGATTCAGAAAATTCTTGACTACACTGCAAAAAAAAAAAAAAAAAAAAGTCTGTTAAACTGACAGAAAAAAAAAAATAATAAACTGTCAGCCAGGACGCCAGTTTATCTCTGTATATTTTACAGAATTCTTCCGTAATTTTTTTTCCTTATACGGAAGAGTTCCATAAAATAAACTGAAAATCTATAAAATTTATGGAAGACTTCTGGAAAAAAAAAAACGGAAATAAACTGGCATCCTGGCTGACAGTTTTTTTTTTCTTTCTGCAAATTTGACAGACTTTTTTTGCAGTGTATAACCTCAACTAGGGATAGGCGTGGGGGAGGGGGGGGGGGCAACCCTAAAACTGATGTCTTCGGCAAATTTCCAAAATTTCCTTAAAAATATATCGTCAATCATTGTGAATAGGGAATGCAATCGCGTTTTCTCGGAAGATCTATACATCATGACTATAATTTTCATATTTAATGTAAGGTATTGTATTAATTATCAAATCCGAAACTTGACAGTGCTCACAATCTTACTTTTACTTATACTTTTCTCGATTGCAATTAATTTTTATTTCAATGAAATGTCAATCCCGCGGGATTAATCAATCTCAATCCCTAATTCTTGCGAAACGAAAAACAGTGCAGGATTGCATTCCCAAGGCATTGGAAGACATACATTCACTGCATTTAATTCTGCACATGGAAAATATTTTATTTGTGGGGGGAGATAGTAGTGGACGCAACAACAGACGCAATCCTGCCAAACGAACAAAGTGAGGGATTGCATTCCTTAATTGTGAAAGCACCATTTTAGGAAGAATTGGCTGTTTGAAGCATGGAAGCCAAGAACATTATCCGACAACAAAAAGCAATAAAACGTAATATGTCAAATTAATTTCATTGCTATAAAATATGTGAAATTAAAAAAAAAGCCGCTTTGGTTCTTTTTAACATATTTGTGCCCAGATATTTTTTGCGGCTTTCTTCGATTTTTGCCAATACCAGTAATAATAGATCAATTTCTGATGTTTAACTTCTTGAAGAAGGGATGATTTCTTTTAAATCATCATGCATAAAAATTGAAATGTCAACATCCTACTGGGTCATGTTAAAATATTTTGTGGAGTTGAGGTCAATACTCGCGATAAAAGGCTAGGAAAAATAAATAACTTCTCCGATGATAGCCGAAAATGCCGTCCCAAAAAAGGGACGGCATTAAACTAGGCATAAATGGGTTAAAATAAAAAAAAATTAGGTACCCTCTCCAAATCCGAGGCAAACCCAGGTCCCAGCCTACTTGGCCTAATGGAAAATCAGGGCAGTATACACCGATATACCGAGTACCGGTATTTCGTGCCATTTTGCAATTTCCGTGAAACCGATATTTGCATAAGCAAAATGCGGGTGTTTTCGCTATTTGCCACGAATGGAAATTCCCGTGGAATGAATAGATTATTTTTTTATTACTAAAGGGTGTAATTTAATTTATTGGATGGAGATTTGCTGTTATTTACAATAACTCAAGCTCTCTCCCCTAAGAAGGTACTATCGAGAAAATTCGCCTTAAACCCTTTGAGGCGCAACCCTTTTCCAATGCTGAAAAAAGGGCAGCCGTTGTCATCGCTCGACTTAACTACCAGCAAGATGGCGGACGATCGAAACGTCATCGCGTGCCACATATCTAGAGACCCCTTTTTTGACGACAAGCTGGCTGTGCCGCACAGCCAGCTGCGTCAAAAAATTGTCTCTAGATCTGTGACACACGATGAACGTTTCGATCGTCCGCCATCTTGCTGGTCAATTAAGTCGAGCGAAGGCAACGGCTTCCCTTTTCCCAACATTGGGCAATCTTTCCAGCTGTCTCGCATTCTGTCCATTTTTCAGAAGATGTCAGTGCTGTTAAAAATAATCGTGACCATTTTTTTACGGGAAATGACGTGCTAAATGTAAAGGATTCTCGTGGAGCTATGTCACCCGCAACTATTTTTATAGAAATCAAATCTATTCTTCGTGACTGGCAACAGTTACAAACGTCAGAGCTTGGTTGCTCCCAGAGCGGTAACACTGAGCGTTAAAGGGTTAAATACCGATACACAGTAGACGATACCTCTGAAATGAAACAGACTGAGAGTATAATCAGCTGGAACCATTTTTTGGGTACTTCCGTAAAAGAACTAGACATACAAAACGACAGCACTCGGAAAAAATGAAAAATCTTACTTTGTCGTCTCGCTCTCCCTGGCGTTGAAATTTTCCGCTAAAATAACTAAAACTGCTGCATACAAGAGCGATGTTTGGCACGATAATCGCATATTACATAAACTACCTGAAACATGCAAAAATAAATAAATAAATAAAATAAAATAATGAAATGGATTATGTCATTGATAACAGAATTTTTTTTATGGACTATTAAAAAGGAAACTGTTTGAAGTTGTTTTAACTAGCTTATTTATTTCAATGGAATGTGTAAAGATTTAACAGCAAATTATATTTCCCAAGTACAGTAGAACTCCAATTATCCGAATCAATTGAGATCGACCCGCATTTGGATATTCAAAAATGCGGATAGTTGGGTTTTTTTTTTCCGAAAAAAACGGTCTAGTATACATTTTAATTAAGTATTGTGTATTTATATTGAAAATAGGAAACAAAAACTATTTTTAAGAAAAAAGTGATTTAAATTGCTTAAATGAAAAGGCAGCATTTTTACATGTTAAGTGTATTTACAAGTGCTGTACATTAGTACAGTATGTACGTACTGGCATTGTAAATGAAAGTCAATGCTCGCACACCAATTTCGCGGAGAAAAGGACAATAGCGAGCGTAGACAGAACAGAATCATTATTTTGTGAATCGCAGTATGTTTCCGTCTTAATTTTCTTTTTTTAATTCTGAAATTCTGAAAGCGATTCGGATATTCGGAGTTCGGATAACTGGAGTTCTACTGTACAAATTACTCTTATTATAAGTACTGTTAAAAAATATCAATATGTAGTAATATAATACCAAGTTAATACCAGTAAATAAAAACCAAGTAAAGTAATACTGCTTTCAAAAATTGCCAAGCAGTATTTGAATACCAAGTAAAGAAAATACACTGCTTTTCAAAAATTGCTGTGCATATATGTATGCAGTCAACTCCGGTTACAGTGAACCTCTGGGACCATCAGATTTTCGTCCACTATATCCGAAGTTCACTGAAACCGAAATGTCCCCCATGGTGAACAGAGAAACTGCTTGTGAATCGGGTCTAATGGTTTGAGCTCACTATAGTCGAAGGTTCACTATATCCGGGTTCGCTATATCGGGGGCTGACTGTAATATATACAGGGTGGCCATAATTAAACTGCAAGTGTTCAAGGGGTGCTGGAGAGAAAACTACCGATAATATTCCAGTGAAATTTGGTATCTACACGTTTCAGAACATGCGCAAGTCAAATATGCAAAAAAAATAAATCGTCACTGCTTTCACCCGATAGATGGCGCTGTACCGTATTTCAAAGCTCACCGGGGCATATGCAACTTCCAAAACCGATACACAGAGCATAGTGACATTCTAAGAGGCATATAAACAATATAAAACATCATTTACAGTTTATCAAAATTCCATACAATTCGCTTCAGTAATTAAATTTTTACAGTAACATGTAATCAAAAATTAACGTAAATTAAGATCACAAATTAAACAATTCATAAAGACGCTTTGGAAAACAATTAAACCATTATTTATTCTCATTGACACTCATTGGACCTCTTCTTAATCGTTTCTTACGCCGGTATTCTTTCAGAGTAGCTGAATAATTGCTACCATTCTGATAGAATATCTTCACTAACACTGCTCGTTCCTTCTTATTCAGAATCATGATTGACCATTACTCAATGTGGTCTTGTTTTTACACTGTTCGATGGGCTTAAAATTTGCATATATGACGTCCATAAGCATTGAAACCCGATATAGCGCCATCTATCTGGTGAAAATGGCGATTTGTTTAATTGCATATTTGACTTGTGCATGTTCTGAAACGTGTAGATACCAAGTTTCACTGGAATATTCCTGGTAGTTTTCTCTCCAGCACCCCTTGAACACTTGCAGTTTAATTATGGCCTCCCTGTACATATATATCCTTATAAATAAAAATGAAATTCTGTTTGTTTGTTAGTTTGTGGATTTGATTCGTATACAAATCTACAAAAATGGACCTATCAGCCTGAAATTTTGCACAGATATGTAAAATAATATAGAATAAATCATAGTCCACTTTAAAACTTTGAAAGTCCACCCGTTCCCGGAATTTAAGAGATTTTTTATGTTCTCCACGCAAAAAGCTTTCCGTAATTGTAAACCCTGTAGTGAAAAAAGTCTGAAATAAGCATCGTGGTTGCCATGTGTGGCGATTTTGCCGAATAAAATGTTTTAAATTCTCAAAGTAAAAATAAAAGAATAATAATGATTTTTTTTTGTTAGTTTATATTTCGTAAGATTATTATTTTTTTATTATAATATCGTGTGCATGGGAAATCAGAGCAGGAATGAAATGTTTTATACGCAAAACAATAAGAATTGAAGATTTCCGAGGCTAATATGTAAAATTTTTTAGTTTGGCGAAAAATAAAATGGCTCAAATGCCCAGAAAGTGAGTTCTAGCGGTTTGCACAGTTTTCGGCTTGGCGCAATTTATTGAGAGCTTAAGGAAATAGATTTTTGAAAACAAGTGCAAAGGTTTTATTAGAATACAGCGTTAAATTTTAATGATCCGTGAAGAAATAATGCAGTTATTAAGGGATTTCAAGCGATCTATCTTCAGAATTTTCGCCAATTGAGTACATTGATTTAAGTTGAGGGAATTCCGCCAAATTTCAGAAAATTAAAATCTTCTCATTTAGTACATCGGAGTAACGATGAATAAAACACGTTATAGTTGATAATTTTAAAAAATTCGGCTGTATTAAGGGATTCCACTTTTTAAATAAATGCGTGCTTTACTTTTTGGCGGTCGAACCATTTCCCATATTGATTGCTGCTAAGTCAATGCTTCGAATGATTCCCTGAAAAAACTCTTGCAAAATGGCGTATGTTGGCACTTTGGCGAGGCTTAGATTTGAAACTGGATTTTATTTGAGACTGGTATACATAATGACACTGGTTATAGATAAAAATGAATGTTGGTACGTGTGTATGAGGTTGAAAAACTCCAGCACCGTTTGACCAACCACCATGAAATTTGATTCACAGAAGTCTTTTATGATGGAGAAGGTTTTTATGCTATCCGTTTTCCTCTAACTTGCCACTTGGTGCCTTAGCACAACGTCGAATTCTATTCCATTTAGCCGTTTTCTATGCGAATATCGTCAAACGGATTTCGATGAAATTTAGTAAACTCGAATATTAGAACACGGAGAATATTTTTCACTATCCATTTTGCTGTAACTTGCCGCTAAATGGCGCTGCAACGTATCAACTTCTATACCGTTCGACTGATTGGCATAAAATTTTTTATACTTACACATTTGAGCACGAAGAATATATTCTAACTGCGTTCCTTTTGATGTTACTCACCACTAGGTGACACTGCAATGCATTATTATTTTAACTCGCCACTATATGACGCTGCAGCAGGCCAAATTCTTGACCATTCAAACGGTCGCTATGAAAATCAGCATACATAGATATTTGAACAATGAGAATATTTTGGCGTTATCCATTTTGCTATCACTCGCCACTTGACGGCGCTGTAGCAAATCTTTACTTTAATTAACCACTAAATGGCCCTGCAGTGTATCACTTCTTGACTGTGCAAATGTACGCTATGAAAATAGGTATTCATAGATATTTGAACACGGCGAAGAGTTTGGCGCTATCCATTTTCCTATAACTTGCCACTAGATGTCGCGTCAACACATGAACTTCAGGACTGTCCAGCCGATAGTCATGAAAATTCGTATACATCGATATCTGAATGCGAAGAATATTTTCGCCGTATCCGTTTTGCTAAAACTCGCCACTAGATTGCGCTACGCCGCATGGACTTCTACACCGTATAAACGATTGCCTTGAAATTCGGTATGCATGATTATTGGACACAATATAACGCGATATCCATTTTGCTATATCTGTTTATTACAATGAATAGTAATCACCACAAATCGTAATATCAAAAAGTCCATTTATTCCCGTGCGAAGAACGGGTACTTCAGCTAGTCTCTACTTATTATAAAAGAAGGTGTCTGTGTGTGTGTGTGTCTGTCGGCAGCGTTACGGACAAACGGCTACACCTAGAAACACCAAATTTGGTACTCGGGAAGATGTAAATATGTAGTTGTGCACCTCGAAGCGATTTTTTCAAAATTCGACCTAGATTTTTTTTTATTTTATGTTTTATGCGATTTTTGGCATTTTTTCTCACCTAATTCGTAATAACGACATAAATTTTTTTGGCAGCAAAACGGCATTTGTATCATCGGATAGAGGAGGTCATTTTCTTTTAAAAACAGTTTGTTCTGAATACGTAACATGATTTACCGATTTTTAGGAATTTTTTTACTAAGCATCTGCTTCGCGATTGTTTTTCGTAAAATAATTTTATAACTGTCGCATCTTGAATTCTATCCGTCATAACTTTTAGATATTTTGACAAATCGTGAAACATTCTTTTCTCCCTCTTTTAAAATAAAAACGAAAAAATTATGTAAATTAGATGATTTTTTACGAATTTTAATGCAGCCTAATGTTTAGAATTTAATAGCATCAACGCGATCTTACGCCATTCATTACATTGCGATCACGGCACGAGAATTTATGTTCGGTTGTTGCCACAGAAAGGATTAGAAAAAAGGATTTTTTCAACCAATCGAGTTTTTAAATGGTATGTCAGAATTTCAATTCGCAAGTGAGGATCTATGACGTCAAATGCTTTAAGATACGTAAAAATTACTCCATAATTTTAACTCATTTATTCCAGCTCTATTTTCAACACAGGGAGACGATATTTTGATTAAAATTTACTGTAGAAATAAACTAAGAAATTCACAATTATTGTTATTAGAAGTGCTATTTTAATCCTGTGCTTATTTAAAAATTGAAATGTTTTCACGGCGCTGAAAATGTTCATTTTAAAAGTTACAAAGTTCGTTTCAAAGCGCGATATATTAAATTTTTTCTATTTACTATTTTTATTTTTGGCATTTAATTTAGCGCAGGCGTTGCCTAACATACGCATGCAGGTTGCGAGTATAATTTTATTTTAACGTTGAATTACGTTCCTCCATAAAGGTTACATAACGCAAAGTTTTAATGATACTGTTTGAAAACAATTATGCGAAATATCGAAATTAACTCCCTCAACCTACCGGGGTATCCTTTACAGCAGTCAAACAGTGACGTCATAAATAAAAAAATGCGTGAAATTTGTAAACTCTGCAACTCTAACGCCCTGTCACAATTAAAGTGGGAATAAGTAGCTCCTCGAGATTACACAGTTTGATGTTTTACAGGAGACAGGACTATGGAGGATATAAAAGATATCGCTATATTAGATACATGGATATTTAAAATGGCACCCCTTGGATATTTTCTCCCCACAGTAAGATGAAATGGTTTGCGGCGCTAAATACGCCTATCTTATAAAACTATGTATAAATTAAATATATATAGAGAGTTTCCTTAATGGCAACCATTATGTGAAATGATTATTATTTATGATAATGCGTAAATTGCAAAGAATCGCCACAGAATGAAAAGATCCCATTGAGGCCAAATAATCTAAGCTGTTTCTTTTAAGGGACCACGGTCACGTGCCTCCCTCAAGAACTATGCCAAAAGTCGCCAAGCTTGGCGACTTTTGGTGTACGTGTGTGCATATTTAACTCTCAAATCTCAAAAACTATTATGAAATTTCATATGTAAAATTGTTGTAACATCTAGTTGTGCATCTCGATTTTTGGTTCCAATCTACTGGAGTTTCTTTACAGGACCACCAAAAAGAATCAGTACTTTAATGTCTATGGAAATCTTCAATATAATACAATTGTAGTCAGTCATTGTTTGGTACATGCCCAAAATCTCGCCGTCTGTCCTCGACTTTGGCGAGTTTTGCCGAAATGTCGCCAAATTTGGCGATAGTCAGTCATTTGGTCCATGCCCAAAGTATCGCCATTTGCCATCGTTCTTGGCGAGTTTTGGCGAAATATCGCCAAATTTGGCGGTTATCTCTCATTGTTGGTCTATGCTTAAAATCTCGCCACATATCGTCGACATTGACGAGTTTCGCCGAAATATCGCCAAATTTGGCGCCAAAAATTATTTCGTATTTTGTGTAACTCTAAAACTTTAACCCGTAGAATTTTGAACTTTTGTATTTAGAACTATATTATAATATCTAACTGTTTTCAATATCTTTTTTGACAGCAATCGACTAGGAATTTATTTACAGGGTGAGCCAAATGACTTTAAATACATTAAGGTGTATGGATGCATTCAATTCATTGAAAGTCAGTGGTCAATGACTACTTTGGCTATCCCCAAAATCTCGCAAACTATCTCAAGTTTGTCGGCTTTTGGTGAAATATCGCCCAATAAAGTGTCAGAAGGAAATCTTTCAAATTGAACTCAACTTGGCGATATCGAAATATTTGGCTAGAAATCGCTATACCTTACTATTATTGATATTTTATCTCTTTCAAACAAATAAGTTTAGAGGAAGTGCGTAAAAAACATTTTTGAATTAATAGACGTGCAAGGAAGTCATGTGTTGGACACATCAGATTTTTTTTTTTTGGAATAACGTAAAAAAATTATGTTTTTTAACTCTGAAAAGTTTGGGTTATTTAACTAATATTGAAACAGGAAATTGTCACTTTGCCTTTCAGTACTCGCACTATTGGTTATCGCAGCACTTATTAGTGTGTTTTCATAGGTTAACCTTGTAAAATGTTAATGATTTTTTTTTTTAAGTTCTCATCTTAAAATGTTTACAAATACTTCAGTAACACTTTGCTATACTACAGATATATTTTCAAGTAATATAAAATTAAAAATAACCCTTTTATTAAACTCCACATTAAACACATTTTGGTCAATAAATTTTACATGAATTACAAAACTTGAAAATAAAAACTTTCAGTACATTTATTATCTGTTTCTGCGGATTGCAGTAAAAAAAGTTAAATCTCAGGTTTAAAATACAAAGGGTTTAACATTTTTCAGTCGAATTTCCCGAAATTACCATTTCGGAAACTTTTCAAAGGTGACTAACTATAAGAGATCCTATAAAATGAAAAGTGTTTCCTTGAATTTTTTAAAAACACAGCTCTTTTTAACAAATTTCTCCCTTCCTCCTGACTCTGCACGTTTTGTTTTTTAATCCCTTTTAGCAAGTACAATAATTTTTTTATCTCATTCAATAATTAAAAATTTCTTATTATGATTTTTAAATAATTCAGCAGCTAGTAAAAGCAATTTGCATATAATTCCTTTTTGTGTGTATGGTGACTTTAAAAATTTTTCAAAATTGAAGTAAACGCAACACTTTTAGAGTTTCAAAACTAAATTGAAAGAGAAATAAATGAATGATTGTAAAATAATAACACTTCCAAATATATTTTTTATTCATATGTTATTGTTGATCGTCTCTGTACTATTTTTGTAAATCACATTTTGTATTAATATTGCTTGTATGATTAGAAATACAAATCGGTATCCACATGAACCAAATATGCTAAAATAAAAACTTCAAGTATTTTCTTCTGGCTACCACGGGATATATTCACTTAGGATTACTTATTGTTTTGGGTAGCTCAAAAGGGCCGTTGAAAATGGATGAATATAACAACACTTTTAATGTCATGAAATTTTTATTAAGATAGTACAATGCGCTTTAGTCCATATAATCGTAACAAATATACTTATATTATCTAATACTAATAGTATCTATCTTCGCGTTTCTCCTCTTTCAGTGCTTAATTTAGAAATTTAAATCCTCCATGGTTTAATCTCTTCGAAAAAAATCCAACTTGTTAACTCGAGGAGCTATTCAGAATCGCACATATTGCGACTATTGTACACACAACGTTTGTGGCAGAGTTTATGAATTTCACGTAATTTTTAATGGATGACGTCACGTTTTTCACTGTCGTAAAAGAACCCTCGGGTAGTTGAGTCAGTTCATCTGGTTATTCCGCGCAGTTAGTTTTCCAACAGGCAGAGTCGTACTGAAACTTAGGCTACGCTGAAAAGATATTACAGCCCTAGTGTGCTTTGTCTTGGGACAACACAACACAACGCGTTTCACGAAACGACAAAAGTTACGTACTTACGTTAGTGTTACATAACCGAGTTTTCCGCGGTTTTCTCCAAAACTTAGCGTAAATACGGGTTAGGACCCCTTAGAAGACCCCTTGTTGTCCTTCTAACGAGGATTTATATGCGGGCTTCGAGCCAAGCACACAAATCCGATATACATGTTCACAACCGCACGTGTTTCCCAAGAACGCCGGATTATTGAACGGACCAGACTCACCAACGGCCGGATTATCAAGAGTGTATTAGAGAAAAAATGAGAAATACTGCTCTAAACCAAATAGGCGAGCACGCCTGGCAGACACAGAGGGTGACAGCACGGACGTCTATAAGGGATGTCTTAGGGGGTCTGGACACCACCCTTAGTGTATATACAAACCCATATTAGAGCCAAATATTCACCTTTTGAATCCGTCGCTCAAAACAGTATACGGTAAAAAAGATTTAAATTTTATTTAACCCTTAGAGGCGCAACCATTTCCCAATGCTGAAAAAAGGGCCGCCGTTGCCATCGCTTGACTGAACTACCAGCAAGATGGCGGACAATCGAAACGTTCATCGCGTGCCACAGATCTAGAGACTCTTTTTTGACGCGCACAGCCAGCTGTCGTCAAAATAGTGTCTCTAGATCTGTGGCACGCGATGAACGTTTCGATCGTCCGCCATCGTGTCAAGAAAATCGTGACAGAAAAACCCTGGAAACCACCGACCACTGAAATATTTTAAATAGTTTATAGGATGAGTGATTTATTTTTGGCAACGTAGATTGCAGTCTTCATATTACACGTGCAACGCCCACGTAACAACAGTGAAAAGAATTTCCCCCCTTTCTTGTAATAGCAATTATTTCATTTGATTAACCCTTTGAGGCGCAACCCTTTCCCAATGCTGAAAAAAGGGCATCCGTTGCCATAGCTCGACTTAACGACCAGCAAGATGGCGGACGATCGAAACGTTCATCGCGTGCCACAGATAATACCAGTGAATTATCTGTGGTCACAGATAATACCAGCATCTAGAGACCCTTTTTTGACGCAGCTGGCTGTGCCGGCACAGCCAGCTGCGAGGCTTTTCTTTCGCGGGATTTGCATTTCATTCAGAGAAGAATTCATTTCAACAGAGAAAAATAGGAAAAGTACGATTTTAAGAACCATGAAGTTTAACTTTAATAATTAAGATATTTGTGTGATAATTAATAAAATAAGTTACCGAAGTATGAAAATTATAGTTATGATATTCAAAATAATATAGTTCTTAGTTCCTAAAAAAGAATGCTAAAAAGGCAATGTGTATGTGTTTGTAAAGAGTCTCACTCGTCTTCCTAGTCTTGATCTAATTTTAATAAAATAGTTAAAAGCGTGAATTAAAAATAAATTAAAACCTAAAATGGGAACTTTTTATAATTGATTCGTGTTTGTTCACTAAGAGAACAATTAGTATGAAATATTTCTGTTCACTTGGAGACCGGAAAGTTAGCGAAAAATTTAGATTACATTTGGATCCAGACTTCCTTTGGAAGGATAATTAGAAAAATTAAAACTTTAAATTGAAATTTCTAATTATTGATTCATGTACTGTGAGATAAGATACATATGCAACATTTTTTGGTCAATTGAGGATTGGGAAAGTGGTGTAAAATTGTAATAAAAATAATTTATTTCTCAGTTTCAAGTCCGCGGGATTACGATATTAATCCCGCTGAACTAGTCCCAAAAACATTTGGACGGGATCCCCCGGGTCGGGATTGCATTCCCTAGTGAGAACGCAGTTTATTTTTAAGGTTTTAGTTCATTCACTAGCCATTACTAGAATTAGGAATGTATTAATATTTATAATATTACACAGGCCCGTAGCTAAGGTTAGTTCAATGGGTGGGCCCGAAAATACCCAGGGTGGGCACGATTTTTGAATCTGCAAACTAAAACAAAGCAAAACTATTTAAAGGCTAAAGCAATACTTCCTTGCCAAAAATTTTTATATTTAATTATCAAGGCAGCCTAAGGAAATACGCTGTAAGGAAAATAAACAGCAAATATTAAAAAAAAATAAAAAAACACGGAGCAGGTTAAATGCGAGAATTAAGAATAAAGGTGGGGAAAACCGTTATTTTCAAAGAACAGTTATTCAGCGTTCCCGTTCTTTTTTAAAGAACAGTTCTTTTTCCTGTTCTTTTGAGAACAGGTTCTTCGATTTATGGTTGCTTTATTATGACAATTTTATTCAATTTAAAAATGAAAATATACGTCTTTTTAGCATTTACTATACTTTAGTACAATTGTAAAATCCGCAGTGGTCTGGGCACTAAACTCCGTTCCCATAAGAACACGAAAAGTGAAGAAGCATCCGGATTGGCCAGTGCTTGGGAGGGTCAACTTCCTGTCGGCTCGACTGCTGTGGGACCGTGTGCCCTAATGGGAGCTGGTGCACGTAAAATCCGTCGTGGCTTCTATATCCTTCAAATTGTTAAGCGATACCTCTGGGGGTTCCCTCCTCTTGAATTGGTTAGAAATTAGGGAACCTCAAGCTGAGTCGGAGTTCCTCCCACTAAGGTTCATTAAAATGGAAGCAGCCCCTTCCGCCCATCGCCTGCCTATTTGAGGGATCTGGCACCGCCCCGCGGGTTGCCAGAGGGCATTAGCAACAACAACAACAATTGTAAAATGTTTAAAAAAAACTTTGAAGAAAGCCAGAATGTTGGTTACAATCAAGTATGTTAATAGTAATTTTTTGTAAAAATATTTTAATTATATTAACGTTCTATAATATACTGTTAAATATGCACATCTTTTTAAAATCAAATTTTTTTCCGATGCTTTTTATTTACTTTTGTTATCCTTACTCATAGCACGTATGTAAAAATAAATGGAAAAACTGAAATTCTAGAGAGAATTATTTAGGCCAGGCTTAATTTTCGATTACTTACCAGAGTAATACAATATTGCTTACATTAGTAAACAATATTTGATTCTGAAAGCTCTTAAAATGACATAATATTCATAACTGTTTGATTAGACGGCATTTTAATTAAATATAATGAAACACTATAGAAGAGCTAAAGAACTACTATACTTCTTCTGTGTCGCTTTCATTAATTTAAAATCCGTATTTAGTAAAAGACAATATTACAAAATCTTCATTTTTTAAATATTAATTTCCTTGAACTGAATATAAATTTAAGTACAGTAATGGCTGACTCAATATACACGATATAGATATATGATTGTATATACTTCATACACAGCATGATAAACAATATTAGATTCACTTAAAAAATATAAATTACAAATTTTTGTTCATTTTTGACTGGATTAATTTTATTTAGATAATTGTTATCATTATTTACAGGACATAAAAATGATCCAACCACAGAAGTGTTTATTCAACGATTCGATGAACAATATTCCAAGATGCTAATGCAATAGTTAAATCTAAACTAACTGAAAAATCAATTCCAACGAAACCCAGTTTAGTTTCTGTTTTTTTTTTTTGCTTCAGCACTACTACAGTAGCTTCAGCACTACTACAGCAGACCGCCGAAGCTGATAATCTGCGATGAATTCTCCCCCCCCCTTTCCTAGTCTTATTCCCAGTCCACACCATAAATTTCATGATAAAGCGAACGGAAGATGCAATTTTTAACACCCCCGCTTTGGAATACATTCGGGAAAGCTTCCACCCTATAGTCAAAGTCGTAACCCTTGGAGGGGGGAGGGGGGGTTGTAGGACAGCTGGAGAGGGAGCACCCCCTTCAAGGCCGTACCCAGGGGTCTGGTCCACCACATCCCCGAAATGTAAACTTTTGTTAACAAACTAATAAAGATGAAGTCTTTGTGAAAAATTCAACCTTTCTTTCGTTTGGTCCCCCTCCGAAATTTTTGTCTGGATAAATTTTTTTCTGGATACGGCTCTGACCCCTTGTACCCGAGGAGGTGAATCAGGAAGTCTGCTACCCCCCCTCCAATTTAAAATGTTTTTAACAAAATAATAATGATGAAATCGTTTTATGAAAAATTCACCCTTTTCCGCCGTTCGGTCCGCCTCTTTACCTTAAAAAATTTTTATTGTTCCAGGTATAGCTCCAAAAGGTTATGGATCCGGCTCGAATATTAATAATAATAATAATAATAATAATAAAAACATTCATTCTTTGGCTGCGACTACAAATAAAAATATATGTCTCGGGCTCCAGCTTAAAAAATATGGCTTTGGTTCCAACGACAAACATTTTTAGCTCTAAAGTTTAGACTCTAACTCAAAATATTAAATAAATCCATCTCAAGTTTAAAAAAAAATCATTGTGTAGCCTTCAAGTTAAAAACATACGGCATGGACCTGCACATTTCAAATGGGGGAGCCCACAAAAGGGTCGATACACTCTTAGAGCTTAAAAGAAAAAAAAGAGTAAAGTTTCAGCTTGAAAAGTACATGCTCCAGCTTAAAAATTAAAGACTCCGTTTAAAAAGCTCTAAGTATCAGGCTCCAGATTAAAAATAATATGCGTGTATAAATATGTCGATTGCTTCGACTACGATTTAAGAAAATGAATACGACTTTGGCATATAAAATTACATGGCTCCGAAAATCCATATTAAACTGCTTCCGACCAGGGCCATACCTAGAAAATAATTTCGGAGTCGGGGAGCATCGTATATCGGGATAAAATTTTCAGGATATATCCCCCACACCCAATTTCTGTCTAATTTAGCAAGATTAAATTTTTTTATTATTGCGCAAACATTTCGTTCATTTATACATCACTGCATTTCATACCCCTCACCATGGGCGCCGGCAGAATATTTCCCAGGGGGGGGCAAAGACTACTTCAACGTATAGTTACCATGTTGGAAAGAGTAAAAAAGCAAAGGATAACACTGCATACAAAATTCCAGGGGGGGCATTGCCCCCCTTGCCCTATGCTTCCGGCACCCATGCCCCTCACCATCCCCACACAGAAAAAAATTTCTGGCTACGTCCCTGTATAAATACATCATGTACATATAATGTAATAACTTCGGGGGAGCGGCGTCCGAACTCATAGGACCCCCACCCCCCCCCGTCTAAGTACGGCCTTGCTTCTGACTCCAAGTCTACAACTTTGACCCTAGCTCAGAACTTAATTAAAGCAAAAGAACAGGGAACAGATCAATGAAAGAACACCTTTCACCGAAGAACAGTTCTTTTAACCTGTTCAGCAAGAGAACGCCTTTTACTCCGTTCCCGGAAAGAACACATTAGCTCTCCGTTCCGAAAAAGAACACCAGCTCAGGAAAAGAACGCTGAACTAGGTGTTCCCGCTCACTGACCGGAGAACTCCTCCAGCCGTGAAAAAAGAACGTTCTTTTTCAGCCAATAGGAGAGGGTGCTCCAGAACAGGTTTTTTTTTCAGCCAATAAGAGATGGCTAAGAGCGTATGAAGCGAAGGCGCGTTTTATATGGAGATAGTGTAATGCTTACATTATTGTTTGCCGTCGATAAAATATATTTTTTCGATTTGTTTGTGTTTCAGACTATCATTTTCTTTATTATTAAATTTTTAACTTTGATTGAAATTGAGTAGTTTGGATGGAATAATAAAAATTGACGAAATGTTTTCCTGTGAGTGCATTTCGAAAGCTTCTTATTCTTTGCCCGGGTCCACTTTAAAATTATGGTAGGTTGGGTTAAAAGTTCTATCCCCCCCCCCTCCCCAGATAATCATCTTCGTTATCATTATTTCTCAAAATAACTAAGATTCCACAATTAGAATTTGATAAAGCTAAAATTGTGAATTTCTGTCCCCACCATTAGATACGTAGCCAATGTGGGGGAGGGGGGTCTGCCCCCCTAGAATTTAAATTTTTCTTAGCAAAAAAATATTAATCGTGCCTTTCAATGAGAAATTTCACCTTTAAGGCATTTTCCAAAATTTCTCTTTTCAACACGCTTGCCTGCCATAAAATTTTGAAGCGTCGGACCTTAATCAACTGAGAACATGTTTTTGCCGTGGTCACTGAACAGGGTGTTCCCGTTCTTTCTTGAGAACAGGTTCAAAAGAACAGGGTGTTCATTCTTTCCCCATCTCTAGTCATAGCTGCCCGAGGCGTGATGGCCGAGCGGTTAGCATGCGTTCCTTCCAGCCTAAAGTTCCCGGGATCGAACCCAGCTGCCGACGATTGATGGAACAGATTAAAATAACTTAAAATTTCAGCATAGAGGGGGGAAAAATAAAGTATGTGGGGCGCATTCGCCAGCGGGCGCCCCGTGTATTTAGAAAAAAAAAATTAGGAAAATTTTTTAAGCTTGAAATTAAGATTGCTATGTCAAGCTTGATTCAAGCTTGCTATGTCAAGCTTAATGCAAGCTGTGCAAGTGTAAACTAGAACACTTGATTCAAGCTTGCATTAAGCTTACAGGCTTGAAATTTTCAAGCTTAATTCAAGTTTACTGACTTGATAAATCAATCTTGATGCAAGGTTGATGCAAGTTTGCTGTGCTGTCTGGGATATAGCTCTGGCAACAATTTCACTCGCTTGTAGCAGGTCCATAGCTTTAGACTGCAGAGCATTATTGGCTGGATCTAACAGGGGTAGAAGGGAATGCTAAAGAGTTCCAAGAAATACAAACCGAGGAGTTTTAATTTAGGAAAGCAGCCCAGTTTGTTCCATTGAAATATCACTAGAGTAGTATACTTCTGAAAAACCTTGATAAGTTCTGAGTAATTATTTAGTATCGCTACTGTACAGCGGTAATGCCCAGACTATCGTCGAGGCAATAGACGATTCAGTGCTTGCCCCTCATACACATTTGCAACGTGGTGCTTTCTAGTGAATTTATAGAGACCAGAGGAGATATCGAGGAAACTGCACAAATCTTTGTCCCCTGAAATAGCACTTATAACCACTAAGTGCAATTTATGGTTGTAGCAATGAATGTAAGGAATTTCTTTCTTCAGTTGACACTTGAGTTTAGCCGGCATGCCACCGTATGCTTCAGCCATGACGGCAGCACCATTGTAGCATTGAGAGATGATGTTCTTTAGATCCAGTCCCTGTTTATTAAGCTCATCCAGAATTGTTGTACAGACCGAATATGCATCCAGATAAACTGTAGTAGCAATGCTAACTAAATGTTCAAATGGAATTCCTTCTTTTACTGCGCGGATGGATACTGCTATATCTGGACAACAGTCATTATCGAATTCCGGGAAAACTCGTGTGTGTGAAGAGGATCTGCCGGAAATCTCCTTCTTGGTATATCCAAGACCCACATGCCCGGGGGCGCTTTGGCACCTCTAGGAACGGCATTTTACACTGGACAATCACCACCCCTTCTGGTGTAGTTCGAAAGAAAGACTGATGGGCTTTGCAGTAATACATATGCTGTAAACCTATTAGTATCGTATAGTCTTTCATTTTTAAAGGATTGAACTTGCTAGAGCAAGTTTTCCGTACATTCTGAACACATTGAATTAATTTTAGTTAACTGAACGCACACACAAACACACACGAATTAAAAAAAAAAAAAAACGAGGATTTTGTCGTCTTATGGTATGGAAGCTAAATTCAATGGTTTTTACTCACAGTCGTACAGATAAATGCTTTGGCCACAGAGTGGTTTGTGATCAGTGATTTTTCATCTTGTATTTCATCCTGTGCTTTGCAGTTGCAATGCAATTACATCTGTTTTTAAAGTTACAAACGCATAACAACTGTAAAGATGTGTTTGTCCTAGCCTCTGTACGAGGTTATTAACATCTTCGTACGTTTTATGTACATTCGACTCGCGATTTAACGACCTCCACGGGACCTCGTCAAGTTGGACGTTAAATGAAATATTCGTTAAATCAAAAGCTCAGAAAAGGTATTGGAAAACGGTCAGGACTTCATCAGAGGGTCGTTAAATCGGTAAGGGTTTCAAAATCGCGAGTTCACTGTATTTTAAAGAATTTTTCAGCGGCAAGTTGAATTTTGTATGACCATGGTTTTTCATACCTAAATATAAACTTTGTCAATTTAGCACGTCATCTGCTTTTGAAGAATTTACTTTTGCTTTACTTCATGAGTGGATGTGGAAAGAAGCACATATTTCAATTAAAAAGTTTTGTTTAAATTGTTCTGTACGATTAAAAAAAAGCATTTTAAGATAAAAAATTTATGTTACTAATAATCACACCAGTTTTCAAAATTATTTATCAGTAAACCGCTATCTTAAAGCAAGCAAACAGACAAGAACGATATGAGGCCCCACAGATTTAGTGTGCACATTCAGTGCAGTTTAGACTCGAAATTGCAGTTACCATGACCATTAAAATGCTATTAGTGGGACTTTAGTCGTCACCTCCGATATACAAGGCCTCCACACCGAAAACAGAATTTGGCAACATGGAGCATTCCGTAGTCCAGGATACGGTTTGAGCATCAGTAGCCGTTTGACTGAGACCACACGTAGCGCGTTCTTTCCTGTTCTTTTTTGTGTTGTGTGTTTCCAGGTTAGTTTCTGATGAGTTACAGTATATATTTTTCTAAATTTATGAAAAATACAGTTAATATGTGTGCCGGGAGGCTTATATATTTTAATTACTGACAGGCTATAATGCCGTTTAGATGTTCCGCAGTTGCATGTCGTGGGAACTCTAGAAATGGCCCACGCGTATCAGTATTTAGGTTTCCAGCTGACCCGGAGATAAAAAAGAAGTGGATAAATTTTCTGAAAAAAGATCAATTGGAAGTTTCCGAAAATTCAAGGGTATGTACCTATCTTTTCAAATTTAATTTAGATTTGTTCAATTGTGTAACGGGCTTTGATAGTGAATGAATAAATTTCATTATGTTTTGCGAAGTTTTTCAATTGGAAATCGCAATGAATTCACTGTTTTCAATTTTAGAATTTTAATGTAACCTTGTTAAAAAATACACATTACTTATAATTTTGATCACCGGTATATAGTTATTGAATGATGACATCTGAAAACAAAAGTGCTTTTTTAGAATATACTGGAAACACTTGATGTATGTGTTTTGTCTATACTTAAAATATTCGTTATAGTTTTGCTAGTAATGTTTAATAAATAAATTTAGAAAAATATAAATAGAAGTTAGAACACAGGGAATTTGTGTATTTTGATGTTGAGAAGTTCACGTAACTTCGTTGTAATGTTGTAAACATTATTTAAAACTTTATTTTCAATTTTAACTGAGAACTTTAGCGGAATGCAGAAGGGACCATGCCAAATTAATGCGATAATGCACTATTTCTTGCAACCCTCAGCGCTAATGGCGGAAAAAGTCAAAGCCGTTGAAGGATGCGATTTGCGAAAGAAGTTGTGCGGGGAAATAGTATTCTTGTAGTTCCGGATGATTTCCCGTTACGGATGTTTGTAGTTCGTTATTGGTAAAAATAAAATAAAGGTGGTTTAAAACTGTATTACAAGCCACGAATCGCGCAAACTTTGTTTTGAGAAATTGGAAAGTGGAATTTACTGCATACGGTCTTGCGATCGTCTGCTACCGATTCTTAATGTAAACATAAATAAGTACGCCGCGAAAACTCGCCAATTCAGCATCTATTAGGAATCTTGCCAAAGTAGGCTAGATTTAAGCCGAAGTAACTTTGGAAGAAGAATAATTCATAGCAGAGTTTAATGGGATTTAATTTTGAAATATTCTGATAAATGTATTTGTTCTGGATCAATCTTAGATAGATTATGTGACGATATCACTAAAATCTTCTGTATGCATTGTAATAATTTTACATGTATTTTTGATAGTTTGAAAACAAAACTTGAAATGAGAGTTATCATATTATTCTACCTCATCCATTCACAATCTACAGAATATGTTTCGCTTTTAATTTAAATCCCATCACTGAACAGTTAGACATTGTGTGTTGTTTGCAAATTTCTTTGGATTTTTATTGTATATTCGCATGAAGATTAATTTTATCACAGGTGAACGGCAACTATACAAAGCAAAATTTATATGCAGCAGGTTAAAGCTATTATGAAAGTTTATGCAATTTCAAATTAATTTAAAACAGATGTTGTTTAAGTTCAAGACATTTCAGAAAATTTATTCTTGATGCAATTAAAAAAATCTATTCAATATGAAAATATCTTTTCCTTTTGCAAAAAAGCTGAAGTTGAAAAAAGAAAAAAATTGGGCACTGTTTCGGTCAAAACTCATTCAAATGAATGCAGAGCACTGAACTTCGGAGTCGGCCATTTTGAATCGGTGTGGAGGCCTTCTATATCGGAGGTGACGCTTTAGTTCAGTTTTAATGACCTCTTTACAAGGGAGCGTTTATTTATTCATGAATTTTTAGAGTTTGCGATTTTTGGGGCCCCAAAAAATGTTTGCATCCGGTAAGGTCGTACTCAGGGGGCCCACCCCTTCCCAAAATTTAAATTTTATTAATAAAACAATAATGAAGATTTTTTTGTGAAAAATTTAACCTTTTTCACCGTTTGGTCTCCCTCCGAAATTTTTGGACCCTCCTCCAAATTTCTTTTTTGAGTACAGCCCTGGGTATCCGGGCCTTTTCAAATAGAAGGCCGCCACTGTATGCTTAATGGGGCAAATTGTATTTCTGACTTGTATGCTAACTGCCGTAGTATTTTTTCAGATAAACAGCATTTTTGAAAGGAAAATGTCAATAAATAAATAAATAGGAAAAAACATGTAAAGCGCGTGAATCAAAATTTGAGGTTTTTTTTTAAAACTTTTTCATGATTGTATTGCTTAGTTATAGTGTCAGCTATGAATATAAATCTAAAAAATCTGATGTGTCCAACACATGACTTCCTTGCACGTCTATTAAATCAAAAATGTTTTTTACGCACTTCCTCTAAACTTATTTGTTTGAAAGATATAAAATATCAATAATAGTAAGATATAGCGATTTCTAGCCAAACATTTCGATATCGCCAAGCTGAGTTCAATTTGAAAGATTTCTTTCTGACACTTTATTTGGCGATATTTCACCAAAAGCCGACAAACTTGAAATAGTTTGCGAGATTTTGGGGATAGCCAAAGTAGTCATTGACCACAGACTTTCAATGAATTGAATGCATCCATACACCTTAATGTATTTAAAGTCGTTTGGCTCACCCTGTAAATAAATTCCCAGTCGATTGCTGTCAAAAAAGATATTGAAAACCGTTAGATATTATAATATAGTTCTAAATGCAAAAGTTCAAAATTCTACGGGTTAAAGTTTTAGAGTTATACAAAATACGAAATAATTTTTGGCGCCAAATTTGGCGATATTTCGGCGAAACTCGTCAATGTCGACGACATTTGGCGAGATATTAAGCATGGACCAACAATGACAGATTATCGCCAAATTTGGCGATATTTCGCCAAAACTCGCCAAGAACGATGACAAATGGCGATACTTTGGGCATGGACCAAATGACTGACTATCACCAAATTTGGCGACATTTCGGCAAAACTCGCCAAGGTCGAGGACAGACGGCGAGATTTTGGGCATGTACCAAACAATGACTGTCTACAATTGTATCAGGCACGTACAGACGGCATGGAAAAACTGACCACAATAAACTCGCCGCTGGTCAAAATGAGTTGCAGACGCGTTAATAGGATCGTGCATGCTAGCCTACGATGAGATGCATCGAAAAAAATCTTAAAATTAATTTTAGAGGTAGTCAAAATCGGATTTTTTGTCGAAATTTGGCCCCCAAAATTTTTCGGGATCACATTACTTCCTTATACTACGTACAAGGAAGTAAAAATCGTGATAACTTGAGTGATTGACCAACGATCCTAAAGAATGAATGGGGCTGCATCTGCATCCTTTGACTTTTTTTTTTATCTTCGGTAAGTAAAACTTACCCGTCTTTTCGATACATGTCTTTAGATGGACATCCGTAGATTCTTGGATGACTGGGCCTCACTATGGCACAGTGGTTATGCCACTGAAAATGGTAGTTGGCCAAAGTTGAAGGTCCCATCGCGCGGCTGTCGATCTAACGGTCTGGAGTTTTGGTAGGTTTTCTCCAGATGTAACGTGAATACGCGTTAGACCCCCTTAGAAAGTCCTCCTACCAAGGCACCCCCCTTGGCAGATCGCCCTAGTGTAGAGTTGCCATAATCACACACAACCAACAACCAACCATCTTGGATGACTGGTTAAGGGACAAATTGTATTTGTAATTTGTACGTTTACTGCAATATTATTTTTTGAGATAAACAACTTGTTTGAAAGGAAAATGTAAATAAATAAAAGTAAATGCATGTAAAGCGCATGAATAAAAATTTTGAAATATTTTTGTAAATTTTTAAGATTACGTTAGCTTAGTTAGAAGTCAGCTATGAAAAAAAAAATTATTATTAAAGCAGTTTAAACTTGATTAGTTGGTCAAATATCCTAAAGAATGAACGGGGGTGCATGCTTCTACGTTTTTATCTGTACTAAGTAAAACTCGTTCTTCTTTACGAATTATAATTGGATGGACGTTAATATATATTTGGGCAGCTTTTTAATGGAAGAAATTTTTTTTGTACTTCGTACGCTTACTGCTATGTTCTTTATTTAAAAAAAAAAAACGATGTTTTGAAAGGAAACGTGAATCAAAATAATAAAAAAAAAATGCGCGTAATGGCTACTGAATTAAAATCATTAGTAGTTTTATACTTTTCATGATTATGTGAGCTTAATTAGAGTTTCAGCTATGAAAATAAAATAAAATCAATTTAATAATAGTACATAGAATAAAATGGTCCCATTGGTGCCAAATATCTAAGCTGTTTCTTTGAACTGAGTAACAAAGAGGTAGAAGTGAAAATACATAGTATTAATATTATAAGTAATAGGATGTATTAATATTTGTATGGAAAATATGAATAAATCCGAATGTATCACGTTAATAAATATTCCATGAAATTAAGTGTTCTATTCATGCGTTTTCAATGATTGTCTTGCAACTAACTAAATGATAAGTTATTCTTCCTTGCGTTAGTATATCCCGCAATAGTTTCAACAGAAAAGATTGCCTTAATTTTTTTTTTTTTTTTTTAGATTCTGTTTTGTCACATGTAGTTATGATCATATTTTAGTAAAATATTTGCTTCCTCAAGCATGGAAAGCGTGTGCGCACCTATTTGGAAATAAAACGATTCTCCACATCATGTATAGTATCTGAGCTATTAATGCTACAAATTAAACCTAAAAAACAGTATGTAGAAACAAGCCATTTTGAAAGTGAGGCGTTTTCGCTGCAAATCAGCTAGCTTTTCATCTTTCGATCGCGAATGACACTGGCATACTTTTCGTGTCATTATATTGCAATGATCTCAGGTTAGTACCAATGACGCAAATTGTACGTCAAGAGTAAAATAATTTTGCTGTTTTATAGATTCCACATCACTGGAATTTATTCGAATGACACATGTAAGAAAAATTCATTTCCTGCCGTGCGAAGAATGGGCACGCAGCTGGTAAAAATAAAAAATAAATATTTTTTCGGTGTCATGTCACATTAAATATACGGATTAAAGCTGAATTTTTATCACTTCAAATGCACATGTGAGTTAATATGGTAACTAATATATGTAACAGTATAGTAATATGTATAACTAATTGTTATTATTAATATTAATTTTCAATAAAATAGTATTAATGTTACTAAAAATATGGTAACAAAATCGCAGTCCTTAAAATGCGAGACGTCTCGCGAGACATCTCGCGCGAGACGAGACAGCAATTTCTCTGCGAGACGCGAGACGAGACAAACTGTTTGCGAGACGAGACGAGACGCGAGACGAGACAGAGGTTTACCACTGCGAGACGAGACGAGACATGCCTGTTTCTCTTCTCGCGTCCATCCCTAGTGACGGTCCCGGGTTTGGATCCCATCGCGCGGCTGTCGATCTAACGTTCTGGAGTTTTGGTAGGTTTTCTCCTGATGTAACGTGAATACGCGTTAGAGCCCCTTAGAAAGTCTTTCTCCCAAGGCATCCCCCCCTTGGCAGATCGCCCTAGTGTAGCGTTGCCATAATCACACACAACAGCAATTGTGCTGTAACAGCAAATTTCTAAAAGGGCCGGTCGCCAAATAAATCGCCAAGTTGAAAAAATGAAAAGAAGTGTTAGGCTTTATACATGTTTGTCAAAATTTAAATGTGACTCACCACAGGGGTAATCAGAATATAGTTTTGTAGCCTAGACAAAATTATTGTAATACTGTGGGAAAGGAAGAAAAATATATTCTAAGACTACACATGCCAACAAAATGCATTACAAAGGCTAAAACCAAAGTAAATTAAGAAAAAGTTAAATATCATTATTGACAGATGGGAGATTTAAAATGGCAAGAGTATTACATTTAGAATAGGTAAAGGGAAATCAGAAGTACTCATAAATGTGCGATTCATTTATGAGTCTTCATGACTTCATCAAAAGTAATTGTAAATATGTGATAAACTGCATCCCACACACCTCTTAAGGGAAACCACGCTGAATCAATTTTAGCATCAACAGAAATATAAAAGAATTATCTAGACTAAAACAAGTTTTCCTTTTTTTTAAATTTATTTATCTAATTTTTATTTATTTATTTTTTAATTTATTCATCTATTGAGTACAATTGTTACAGAAGAGAGTTCAGTGTTGAAATCAAATCTTGTGTTAAACAACTGAAAAGGGATATAGCATTCTATATTATCTGAACGTGTTTTATATTTAAGATGCAGTTTATAGTGGAAAGTGGTCACATTTGAGAGGTTAAAAAACTTAACTTTGGCAGATTATCTGGTCACTACCCAGGATATTTTCCCCATACATTTTTTATGAGTTACAATGAAATTACATAAAAGTGTTCACTTTAGATAGGTGGTCTCTTTACCAAGGTGGTCACTTTAGCAGGTTCCACTGTATATTACATATAAAAACTGAATATCAGTTATCCTACTAATAATCTTCATTCTTAATTAATCATCAGTATTTAGTAAGGGGGTGGGGAATAGGAAAAGAAGACAATTTCACATAGGAAAGCATGGGCGCAAACGGAAGCAGCATGATGTAAGGGACGCTTTCTGTCAACAACTCCCATTCACGCGCTCTACGATAGCTCTGTTAAAATAAACTTCACTAGCAACAGGGGTTCCGTACGTCATGTTTTTCATCAACCCCATACAAAGAAGACGATTGGAGATCAATCCTGTGACTGTGGTGGCCAACAAATCGGTCCACTGCGACCAAACCATTGTGCTCCGAATTTTCTTGCCAGGTAACCACTCGCATCATTTTTTCCGAAATGTTGATTTTTAGATTGATAATACCGTGCAAAGTAGCCGATTAGATTTCTTTGTATGAAAAACATGACGTACGGAACCTCCTGTTGCTAGTGAAGTTTATTTTAACAGAGCTATCGTACAGCGCGTGAATGGGAGTTGTTGACATAAAGCGTCCCTTATATCATGATGCGTTCGTTTGCGCCCATGCTTTCCTATGTGAAATTGTCTTCTTTTCCTATTCCCCACCGCCTTACTAAATACTGATGATTAATTAAGAATGAAGAATATTAGTAGAATAACTGATATTCAGTTTTTATATGTAATATACTTCAAACTGATCACTGACCCAACTTTATAAAATTTTTACTTTAACATTATACATACTTCCATTATAAGAAAATTGAATGGGAGTTGTTGACATAAAGCGCCCCCTACATCAAGATGCGTTCGTTTGCGCTTATGCTTTCCTATGTGAAATTGTCTTCTTTTCCTATTCAATACCTCCCTTCTAAATATTGATGATGAATTAAGAATCAGCCCTGTACAACATATTGATTATTTTTGACAGATTGTTTAAAAAGGAATGAGAAAAAAAGGGGGGGGGGGGAGAAACACTTGTTTTAAAATTTCGCATTTCTTCGGCAAATATTTTTTTCATCGCTACTAATAATAAAATTGTGTGTGTGTGTGTGCCTACCTGTGTATTTCGTTTTACGGAGAAATGATGGCGTGCGCAAATACTATATTTACAGTACAGGTGTGTGTGCATTCCTCAGAATTTTTTCTTTTTTTTATATTCATTTTAGCTCTTTACTTATTTAATTTTTTTTCCCAGCAAAATTGGGTTTTTCACATATTTTGGTGCAAATAAACTCGCATCCAATGAACAATTGTTCGGACATTTTTGATATTTGCATTACTGGAAAGGTCCACCAATTCTGCAACAGATTAAATCAATTTGGATTCTGCATTTTAAATTTTTAGAGATTTTTCGAAAAGGGAATTAGTTATTACGTATTTATTACCGCAGCCCCCGGACTCAAACTAGAACTTAAAAGCCTTACCTAGTTAACTAATCTTGGTTGCGAACCGGTTTTTTTTTTTTTTTTTTTTTTTTTTGGAAATTTACCTGCTAAAACTTAACAACTCTCTAGGAAAAAGTTGTGCTATGATAAGAAATTATTTCTCTTTTTCTCTCTTCTAAGAAAACCATTTTTAGGTTATTTAGAAATTGTGTACCAATGCAGAGAGAAGGACTTTCGCAACACTTTTCCATGTTGCCTATCCTTGCTTGAATCTATGACTTAATCAATAAAGGAAACAGAAGTACACAACTTGCGCACTGAAACCACATCGTTTTCAAATCCCAAGTAGAATCGACGTCATTTTGGTGTCAGGAATTTAAAACTGCATTAGAAACTCCATGCAAATTTAACACTCGTGACATCACAATGATGTGTGCCTTTCGGATTCCCATTCTGACTGCCTGGGAATACTCCCTAAAAGTAAGTAAAAATTCGAATTTCCTCAACTAGATGGCATGCTACTATGCGCTGATTCCCGACTCACTGACTCTCTAACAATTCTGGTTAACCACTCCAAGATAAAACTTTTACCGCCATTTCTCCACAAAAATTGAAAAGTTAAGAGCAAAAAGCGTAACTAACATCTACACCGTTCGTACGATACGTTTGAAAATTTTCATAATCATTTATAAAAATATTGAAAACAATCTGCGCTACTTCAAAAAATCTGAAAATCCACCCGTTCTCTCACTGCAAAGCGATTTCTCGATATTTTCAGGTCCATTTTATTTCCGAGAATCAAAAAATTTTATCATTTGCTTTGCGAAGTTAGCTGTCGCAAGTAATAATGACGTCATACTGAAATCACGGTTATCAGGCTTTGAAGGGAAAACTGCGATTCCACTTCGTTTAAAATAGTTTTTTCTAGAATACGTAGTCTTTTTTTACACAAATAAAATGATTTCATCTGCATGGAGGATTGATATAAGAGGGAATGTTTCCAGTGAAAAGAAATCTTTCGAATGCGAATAGTTTTTCTCGGGCTTTTAGAAGAAAATGCAATTCCGATTTTGGTATATGATAAAAATTTAATATCAAGTTATTTTAAGTGGACGAAGATCGAATATATGGACTGTAGACATATTTGGCTAAATGCTTTTTTGTTTTTTTTTCCTAGCGCTTGTAATTGCCACCACAACAGGCTTTACCTTCTAGTTATGAAGAAGCAGTGTTACTTGGGTCCAGTTAAAGCATAAGAATGATATGTAGTATTTGTGGACACAAATGCTTACATCGGGATAAAGGGGGCCCCAATAAAAATTTATTCCCCGGGCCTCAGGCAGGCGGACTCGGGCTCTACTAACAGTTTGTCCTCGCCGTTAGGACACAAAAATCTGACATTATGACTGTTGTCAGTTACGAAGAATACATTTGATTTCTATAAAAATACTGGAGGGTGGCATGGTTCCACGAGAATCCTTTACTTCTTAACACATCGTTTCCCGTAAAAATGGTTGATTATTTGTAAAACTTTCAGGATTATTTTTAACAGCACTGGCATCTGCTGAGGACATATGATGGAAAATACATCGATATAGATGAACGACTGGATAGACTGTCCAATGCTGGAAAAAAGAGCATCTGCTGTCATCGCTCGATTTAACTACCAGCAACATGGCGGCTCGATCGAATGGTTCATCGCGTACCACAGATCTAGAGACCATTTTTGACACAGACTGGCTGTGCGCTCACAGCCAGCTGTGTCAAAAAAATGCGAAATTCCTACATTCCCATCGTGCAGAATAATATGCGAGACCTAACCCCATCAGTAATGATTATTATCACTATCGCCATTCTAAAAGCATAATCCACGGGCTACGAAAACAACAAAAAAAAAAAAGAACAAATCTATTAGCAAAAATACAGAAGGCATTTGACGTACTTACCTCACTCCTCTGCGCCGCAGAATCGAAACAGAATGGCGTTCTCTGGTGCTTCCCTGACAATCCCGTTTCCTATAAAGATAAGGCACCGGAAAGCCCCGCCGTGACGTCACCTTCTGAAGACTACCACCAAATTTTTTTTTTTTTTTCTTCTTTCACCTGAAGTGCGATTAGATAATTTAGTTGTCTTCTTGCTGCTCGATATTAGATGAGGTGAAAGCTTCTCTTTCTTGCCCAGATCATCTGGCGACAACACACCAGGGTGTTTCCTTTTCCAATGGCAATTGGCTGGTGGTGCGAATTAGCAATGTAATGACCAATTTCAAGGATGCTCTTTTTGATTTCTCCCGAGTTCCGATGTCTCAAGCGACGAGACGATTTCTGCCTTCTTGTAACTTGACCACATTTATTTGACCTTCGACTATGGAAAAAAAAAAAAGCCCAATCCCCCGTGCTCTCATTTTCTTGGAGAAAGGAGAAGTGTTTTGACATCTGTTAAGTGTTTAATTTTTTTTTTCTCTTTTTCAATGAGACTAGATTTTTTTTAATCTAAGTGGCTGACAGATTTTGGAATCTATTCTAAAAAAAAAGTAACGGCCGCTGTCAAAAGCATGTTGGGCTATCTCCTCCTAAACCGTGGGGATTTGAGTTTCGACTAAGGTGTCCACAGATTCGAAAAATTCCGAGGAACCTGATAAGCTGACTTAAATCTCGAAAATCGAATTATTTTAGAAGGCATTAATAAAAAACTGAAAAATAAACATAATGGTTGCCAGATTTGACATAAAATCATTCATTCCTTTGCAACAAAGCAATTCCAAGTATGTAGAATCGCGTGAAATTGACAAACATGAATCAGAATTACTCCCATTTTACGCCAAATTAAAAAGAGTATGAAATAAGTAACTCAAAGTGTGTCACACAAAGTTGACACTTTTCAAATAGTAAGTTCGCTTAGACAACAGGAGTTTAGAATGAGCGATTATTCGTTTTTCCAACAAAACTAATGCAACGATAAAGCTCAATAGTCTCTGGAAAATGGTAAGCAGAATAACCTTCGAAATTGCAGATTATTTTAAAGCCGGTTCTCGTCCAGCTGGATTATTTGCTACCAGTAGAAATATTGGTGGCGTTAACTATGCCATTATAGCAGTTATAGTACACTTTGGATATTTGCTAGCGCGGCGAGATGATATAATTCGTGGTGCTAAGTACGCCAATCTGCAAACGATTATATAAATGAAAGTATGGATAACGGTTTTCCGGTAACTTTAAATGAACAGTAAATATAGGTGTTGAGTATGTGTAAATCAAATAATGAAAAGTCGCCATGGGTGGCAGGCTATTCTATCTGTTCCGTAGCTTTTATTAACTTTACATGTACGCAGGTCGCCAAATAACGAAAAATCGCCATGGGTGGCAAATTCGCAAGGTGTCCAATAGGTTTTATATTATTAAAAATACAGCTGAAACATATGTTCTTATTTTATTACGCTTTAGCTCCTAATTAGTATAACCGTTGAATGGCAACATGAAATATCATTATGTTTCTGAGGAGTACAAATAATTTTTCCAGCAATTATAAGCGGAGTCCGCACTCCAGGTGGAGTATAGCTCAGGACCCGTACAACACGGATTGCCATAACAAAATATCTTCCGTGTTATGAGGGGTAGGGGGTCTACTGTAGTGTGAAGTTTAAATTTTTATGTACCAATGAAGATGCAAGAACTAAGCAATGTGTAACTTAGCTCAGTAACATTCTATCTGATCCAATCTTCGGGTTTTCTCTGTTGAAATTATGTCTTTTTTATGAATAAGCCCGATTAGGGGCCGAATGCCTCATATGAAAAGCGAGCGTAGCGAGTCTGGGGGCCTTGGCCCCTAGTCTATTCTAAAATAAAGTAACGACCGCTATCAAAAGCATGTTGGGCTGTCTCCTCCTAAACCGTGGGGATTTGAGTTTCGACTAAGGTGTCCACAGATTCGAAAAATTCCGAGGAACCTGATAATCTGACTTAAATTTCGAAAATCGAATTATTTTAGAAGACATTAATAAAAAACTGAAAAAATAAACATAATGGTTGCCAGATTTGACATAAAATCATTCATTCCTTTGCACAAAGCAGTTCCAAGTATGTAGAATCGCGTGAAATTGACAAACATGTAACAGAATTACTTCCATTTTACGCCAAATTAAAAAGAGTTTGAAATAAATAACTCAAAGTGTGTTACACAAAGTTGACAATTTCAAATAGTAAGTTCGCTTAGACAAGAGTTTAGAATGAGCGATAATTCGTTTTTCCAAAACAGATTAACTAATTGCAACTGATTTTAAAAGCGCCATCTTGGCATTAGGTACGATCTGGCAAAATGGTATCTTTCCAAGCAGGGTGGATCTAAACCGCGAGTTACGAAATGTTAGAACCCAGTATCTTGAAAATGAAAAAAAATTAAAATGCAGATTATTTTAAAACCGGTTCGGTCCAGCTGGTGTATTTGCAACCAGTAGAAATATTGGGTGGTGTTAACTATGCCATTATAGCAGTTATAGTACACTTTGGATATTTGCCAGCGCGGCGAGATGATATAAATCGTGGTGCTAAATACGCCAATCTGCAAAGGATTATGTATATGAAAATATAGATAACGGTTTTCCGGGAACCTTACATGAGCAGTCATTATAGGTCGTGAGCATGTGTAAATCGCGAAATAATGAAAAGTCGCCATGGGTGGCAAGCTATCCTAGCTGTTCCGTATTTTTATAAAAGAAATGAATTACTGTTTTCTTATAGCTAATTATTAACTATACATATACGCAAGTCACCAAATTATGAAAAATTGCCATAATTGGCTAATACGCAAGGTGTTGTTCCATGGGTTTCACATAATTAAAAATAATGCGAAGTTTAAATTTTTATGTTCCAAGAAACACGCAAGAACCAAGCAATGTGTAGCTGGGTATCATTCTACCTGATCCAACCTTTGGGTTTTGCTTGTTGAAATCATGCCTTTTTTTACGAATAAGTCTCATCAGGAGCCGAATGCATCATACGAAAAGCGAGCGTAGCGAGTCTAGCAGCCTTGGCCCCTAGTTCATTTAAAAAATAATACTTAATAAGGTTAAGAGGGAGGACATCAAAAAACTCCTTTACAAACGGGAGACCATTTGCACTTTGATAGGCCCCTGGGCATGCAGGAAAAACCGGGTATACATTTTCCTTGAAAGATAGTATTTGAATTAATCAATAGTGTAAGCAGAATACGCCCAAGAAGAAAGTAACGCTATCATTTTTCTTCGTTTTATCTGTTCCATTTTGAAGACCATGTCCCGCTGTGGCCCAGTTGCTAAGCTCCGTTCCCAAAGGAGCAGGGAAAGTGAAGCAGCACCGGATTGGCCAGTACTTGGTAGGGTGAAAACCTCTCTCGGCTGGGCTGCTGTGGAACTCTATTGGGAGCTGGTACACGTAAAATCTGTTCGTGGCTCCAAATCGTCCACGTTGAAAAGATACCTGTATGGGTGCCGATTTCAGGTACTAGGTCTCTCATTTGGAACTGGTTCAAAATTGGGAGACTACTCATAGGAGCACCGCTGGTCTGCCTAATAGGTGCATCCATAACAAAATGAATAAATCTAGCGGTCAGCCCCAGACATTTGAAAGAAATTTTTTTTAAACCATTTTTTAAAAAATTCGACCCAAAAAAAGTAGAAATCTTGACAACTCATTCACTGCTTTCATGGTCGCAAAGACGCAACAGCGTAGATACATTATATTGCAAGTGCAGCACCTGGGTTCAAGGCTAAAACTAAGCCTTATATATTCAATTCCATTCAACACCTGTGTAAATGTTCCTGATGAAAGTGTTTTTGTTTAAAAATATTAAAATTTATCAGTAATGTACTAATGGAAAGATTCATTGCAGAAAGCTTATATATTTTTTAAAGAAAATACTTTTTCTACTAGTAAACAGCCGAGTTATCTTTTTTGTAAAATAACATTTCCACTAAATTTTGTTACAATAGATTTCAGAATTCTCCTCACGCTGAAAAATAAAATACCGCCCTCATCCGGAACAAATATAGATGGTTATTTTCTGCAAGGCCGCACCCAAAAGGGGGGGGAGGGGGTCCGGTCCCCCCCCCCGAAATTTAAAATTTTGTTGACAAACAATAATGATTAATCCTTTTTGTGAAAAATTTAGCCTTCTTCACCGAAAATTTAGCCTTTTCACCGTTTGGTCCCCCCCACAATTTTTTTTCTGGGTACAGCCCTGATTTTCTGTGTCCCCAGGGCCTTATTACCACCACAGCCTAATTATGACCAACAGGGGCCGCGGGCATTGATGAATTTGGGCTCCCCATCTATGAAATTTGTTTTATTTTTCATACAATTTTGATATAAAAAAGAATATTTCAGAACAACATTTGATACTGGGGGACCTGGGCAAAGTCCCGATTTGCCCATGCGATAATAAGGCTCTGATTATCGCATGGGCAAATCGGGACTTTGCCCAGGGCCCCGGCTCGAAAAGGCCCCAATTTCAAATGTTCATTTGAAATAGTCTGTTTTACATCAAAATTTTATGAAAAAGGAAATAAATTTCATGGATTGGGGCCCCAATTAATCAATACCAGGGCCCTTGTATGTCATAATCGGGCCCTGTGTGTAGTGTGTTCCAAAACTAGAAGAACAGATCGTATAATGTTGCGTGTAGGTGATATACACTAAACTGGTATTAGACGAAAATTTCTTAATCGTAATATTCTGGCTCATGACAGCAGAATGGTTCCAGTGGCGGCTCGTGGGATACAGCAAGTACAGTCGGGCTGCACTTGAAATTATCAGCACATACTTTAAAATAATTTATTCTACTAATTTTCCTAAATTCAGAATAGAATTGTGGAATTCCTACGGTAAATTAAAAAAAAATCTCCGAAAAAAGCCAAACAAAAAAAGAAGTATTGTGGCCGGATCGCTCATTCAGAAAAAAAGCACTTTAATCTTCCTGCAATTCAATTGGGAAAATCTTTGGTTTAGCCCAGAGCGCTGAAAAGAAAATTGGCAGCACCGTTGCCATGACAACGACTACGTAAGCAGCCTCTCCGGCATAGGGAGTATGCAGCTGATACAGCCGATGGAAGACTTTTTAACGGCGGCTGAACTTGAGAACTCGACTAACTGATTGGCTCGCACGAGAAATGAGGGAGGGGGTTAGGAGAATATATGTTTGGAAAACTCTCGACTTTATATTGCTGAATTTATCAAGAAGGTAAGCCTGAATAGACGCTTATGAATGGACAATGACCCATCAAAGCAGTATTGTTTTTAAGTAAGCAAGAACTGGCATTGAGAGGACATGGCGAGCGAGAAAATTCTTTAAACATGGGAAATTCTAAAGAGCTTTTAAAATTATGGATATCTGAATTAAAACAACGCCTTTTTGTGAGAGCATCACTGACCGTTTCGCAAGTTTAAAAGAAAGGAGGATTGATTTGACTTATAAAAAATAAGTAAGTTTTCTTTTTTTTTTCTTTTCGTCTCAAGTTATCGTTACAAAAGAAAATTCTAAGGAAACTACGAATCAGACACGGATGAATGCAATTTTGAGGATAAGAGCGGCTGGTTGAAATTTATGTCCATTTTATGGAAGTAAAATAGGATCTCTTACATTTTTTATGTAATTTCTTTTTTTTTTCCTCGGTGAGGGATTAATCCGCCAGCTTTCGAATTCAGTAACAAAGATTTTCCAATCCTGTCCGGAGGAAAGGGGGGGGGGGGCTCATATGCTTCCAGCTGCACTAACAGTTTTGACCACGGGCCGCCACTGTATTGCAACGAAGTGCATCGAACCTGGATTATCATGTATCACAACGCAACTTAATAATTTAAAACAGCCTAACCAAATAGCTTCTTTACATAAATTGGTGCCTACCCAGGCACTTGCGTCACATTTATTCTGGTGGTGGCTTAGCAAAATGGCGGAATCAACCCCTATCAGGACACTTCTCCAACTCCATCCAGCCCTAGTCTGCTGAAAGTGCATTCAACGTTTCGGCCCTGACAGTGTTATTTTCTACCAGCTGTAACTTTCGTTTTTACGGAACACGGAGCTCCTTGATGGACTGACTATTCATTAATGATGAGTTTCCGATCGTCTCCTCAATTCATATAGGGATTATCGATGATCTTACTACGCAACACCCTCCGACGAATTGCATAGGTGAGTTCTACCAAAGCACATACTGCTTACCGCCGCAATGCCGCTTTGAGTTCTACACGTTCCTATGACTATTTGGGGACTATTGTGTTGGCTTCCTGTCGGAGTACGGAGTATGTTTCTGTTTTCCTGCCTTGCTTTACGCGTGAAACTTACAACTAATGCTGAACAGCTGAACTGTGCGAAAAGCTGTCAGATCACCGCAAATTTGGGACTTTGATTCCGGATGTCTGCAGTCTACCAGTGGCGGCTCGTCATTAAGGGCCAGAGGGCCCTGGCCCCACCGACTAAGCACCGTCTAAATCAAAGTATCTTCCTATTATGTAAGGCAGTTCTTTCAATAATTTACCTTCATTAAAAAAATACACGCGTTTTACTCTATTTTAATACTATCCATTAAAAAACGCACTTAAAAAAGCGATAGTTATACGATTTTCCCCCTATCTAAACCATGCTTGGGCCATGGTCTGGCCTGCCCTGAATGGGGCGTCTCTTCTCCGTTCACCGGGTTGACATATTTGGCATTGAGCACAAAGCCATACTGACGCGGAATTAACTTGGCTTCCAAACGGCTTATTTGGCGCTGCCTTCTGGGCCCAGATGTTCGGGCCCTCGCACGGTGATCTACACGACCGTACGGGGAAATTTCGGCAATCGGTAGCTATTGGCGAAATTTTCCGCTTAGGAGGAAATCATTTTTTATTTGCGTGATCGTATTTTTGCAGTGCAGTCAGATATTTTTCTGTTTTGTTTTCTTGATTTACGAAAAGCGATGTATGAATGTATTTTTTATATATGTTATTTATTTTAAAATAATTAAATCATCTAAAAATTATGAACAGGCAACTATAAAGAACATAAATATTAAATATTTAAATGTGGCTTTTTGTTTAGTAATAAAGTAAACTTTTCAATTTAACATAACTACGTAAAAAATAGCAAAAGTTGTATAGTAAATTCGATAATTATTTGTCATTTGAGAAATTTTAAATACTTACGCTGTGTGAACGTGGGGATAGGTTGTTCTATATGTATATATATTTTCGCGATTTTAATTGGCAATATTTTTTTTTCGGGCCCCACCACTGAAACGGGTCACAAGCCGCCACTGCAGTCTACAGTAGTTTTTTTTTCGTGCGTCGCTAGGTATGCCATTCACTGAACTTGGCGAAGACTGTTTTTTTTTTTCCTCCTGTGATCGGCAATTTTTTTTTTTTTTTTATGTGCGTGCTCCTGATACACCGACACCTCATACTATGTAATGCCGTTTGAACTGATTAATTTAATGGACATTATGTTTAATTTAATGGACATCTTGTTTTAAGTATGAATAATGAAACGTTTTTTTAGCTAAATTTTTATGTACTGGATAACGGAAGTTTTATTCTTGGGAAATTTGGTAAGTCATTTATAAATGCAGTTTTTCTAAAACTAGTATAATAATAATAATAATAATAATCATGTCATATTGTCTTAGAATCCATTTTTTAGTGTGCAAATAGCACATGCTAAGAATAGTTTTTTTAGACATACGTGTCAAACAAAATATCTAATATGGTAAATTTTTCCTTATTATTTTACTGCTTCTAAGGAGTTATAAAAAATAATTATTATTGTTTTTCAACCATGTTTATAAATTAGTTTAAATCTAAATTACTCCTTTTATACAGTATATATGACATTAATATTTTACTGTTTAATACAATTGTTGGATTGCAATTCACACATATTTAATTATTTTAATACACTTCTTAAATTTTTCTTCTTTATGCACTGTGTTTCGTTCACTCACGATAAATATTATTATTACTCATTGCTTTATATGTTTACTTTTGTGTACAGACCTTTTTGTGTGTTTAATTTTCTATTTGCTTACATATTCATTCTTGTGATTTTAAATTATGTTTGCGCTTTTGCTCACTTTGTATTTTACATTTATATGTTCATTGACCAGCCGTTTACATCGTTTTCTTTCTTTATTTTGATAATCATGACAGTCTTCAATTACAGGTCTTTCTACACCCTTGCATTACTTAAGTCCATGGCAAGGCCTTTCTAAGGCACACAGTTTTTATACACTCTTACACACTGCAGTTTTGCATATTAAAGTCCATGGCACAACATACATATTCTTTCAGTTTTTTGTCTTACCTCACAATATACTGTTTCTATTTTTGTCATATTTTTACACTTTTTTTCTTTGAATATGCTATTATTTACAGTCCCCATGTTGACTGATTTTTTACACATTATTTGTTTTAAACACTTATTTTTTACACATTATTTGTTTTAAATACATTTTTTAAAAGAGTACTTTATATTTTTGTGTTCCACTCCTTTTTTTGGGCTTTTAATTTAGTTCTACATGCTTACCATAAGTTGTACAGTTCACACATTTTTACATTTTTTTGATACACTGTTTTATTGTTTTTTTTTCCTGCCATTGTTATGCCTCTGTTTAATACATGCATTCTTTGGAAGAGTATAGTGGTATTCATTCGATTACCTTTTTTTCCTATTCACAAATACACTATATCACACATTGTTGTACTTCAAATAAGATTCATACTTAAATAGTCACTGATCTTTGAAGTTTGTGTTGTCCACAATTACACTCTTTTTTTCACATATACTTGTTTTTTTCATGTTGTTGTTTTTATTTACATTGCTTACACTTACTGACTCTCAACCTTTTCACATACTTGATTTTTTTTTCATCACACTTGTGTTTATGTCTTATACACTCATGTCCATAAATTAAGGATAATGAAGTTCAGGCAAAGAAAGAGAAAGAAGCAAAACAAATTTGACTTATTTGTAAAGTCTATTTATTAAACAAAAAGTAAAGAGCAAAAAAGATGCTATATGTTTGACATAATTAATAAAAATTGCAAGTTTTACTCCCTTGACCAAATTTCAAAAAAGAACCTATTTACAAAAAACAGTATAACATGGTTAGTAGGATGGTTAATACGGAGTATGTCTCCCGGACGATGCAATACAGGCCTGACAACGCCTAGGCATGCTGAGTATCAAATGATCAATCTGATCTTGGGGAATATTACACCACTCATCAAGCAATGCACTCCGAAGTTCCGGTAGACAGGTGGGAGGGGGTTGACGGGCTGCAATTCGTCGGCTAAGTATATCCCACACATGCTCTATTGGATTTAAGTCCGGTGAGTATGCTGGCCAATGCATACGGGTGATATCCTCCGATTGAAGGCATTCGTCTACAATGTTTGCACGGTGAGGTCGGGCGTTGTCATCCATAAACACAAATTCAGCACCCATGGCGCCCCGAAACAAACGTACATGCTGTTCCAGAATGACATCCCGATAGATGTGGCCAGTCATCGTTACACTCTGAACATGCAGGTCAGTTCTGGAAACAAGAATAATTCCTCCCCAAACGAGCCATCCTGCACCACCGTAACGGTGTCTTTCAATGGTGTTCTCTTGGTGGTAACGGGTACCTGTCGCTCTCCAGATGAATGTCCGGCGAGAATCAGACTCCAAACTAAACCTGGACTCGTCGGAAAACATCACACAAGACCACTGTTGCGGTGTCCACAATGCATGCTCTCTACTCCAGGTTAATCGCAGGCGACAGTGAGTTCCGGTAAGTGGAACACATCTGACAGGCCTACGAGCATATAGACCAATGTGCCCTAAGCGTCTGTACACGGTCTGCCTTGAAACTGTCGTACCGGTAGCTGAAGAGAGCTGACGAGACAGGTCTGATGCTATACTCCGTCTGTTTCTTTTGGCAGTAACTGCCAAATAGCGGTCCTCATTCGGCGATGTAACTCGGGGGCGACCTGTGCTGTAACGTCTACTCACATTACCATCATCTTGGAATCGTTGCCAAAGCCTGGAGATGACACTCTGGGCGATTCCAAGTTCCTCGGATACTTCCAGCTGGGTACGTCCACATTCCAGTCGTCCGATAATTCTGCCACGTAAAACATCATCCAAATGCCTCCTTTGTGCCATAACTATGCGGTTTTTGCACTGAAAGGCTTTCACAGCGCTTGTGAACAATTTTACTTCTTTGCCACCATTCCTTATATAGCCCTCTCTTACACTCTCGTCATTGTGATGTACCATCCACGCCATCTGGTGGTTTCCTGTAATTTGCATATTCTTCTTCAAGATGTGTGTGATCATTCCACAGGTGAAATTTTTATTTTAGAGATCAATTTCTGTGTGATTCTGAATTATCCTTAATTTATGGACATGAGTGTATGTTCACATACACAAACATGTTCACACTGATGTTCTGCTCATTGAGTTCATTGTGCTTGTACTTCCACATTTTGTACACACAAAATTTTTGAATATTTGTTGCATTTTCTCAAACATTTTCACTATGATGTACTGTAGTACATTACAATATTTTAAACACATTGTATTTGTTTTGTCACTCTTTTGTGTTCACATACACAAACATAACATCATACTTTGAAATATCTCATTATTTTCTTTTCTACAATATGATATATTTGAAACTCTTATGTGCCTTTTTGTATATTAATACACTATTATTTTGTCAAATATTCACAGTGTTATAAAATTACCACATTAATTGAAATATATTTTCAGAGTATTTACACTTATCTGATTACTTAGTTAGTTATATGCTTATTTGTAGTGATTTTTGTGAACTGTTGTTTCTTCATATATTTTATTAATAAAATGTTTATGTATTGATCAGATTAACACTTAAGACATTTAATAAGTGAAAATTTAGGGTCTATTGTATTGTTTTTTAATTGCATTTTAGTGTTTTTATTTGTACTTTTGTGTGTTATTCTTTCCCAATTTTGTCCATTCTGAAAACTTTAATGTGTTAGTGAGTGACAAAACTTTTTTCTTTTATTGAACTTCAAAAATTAATAATTAAGTTTTTTTTAATACAGTATGACAACAATTGCCACAATCTCTTTTTAAGCTATAATTAAGATTATACTTAACATAATTTCATAACAAGTTTAATCCTACATTTTTTTGGACTTTGAAAATCAACTACTCTCATGTTTTTATCACTAAAATTTTTTTGTCTTCAAATAATTGGTAACTAAGTTGACGTTGATATATTTCGTATGCATGCGTTGCATGTATGTTTCCTTGTTGGTAAGGGCCCACTGACTTGGATGTATGATTGGTTTTTGTGGGTCCTGCCTGGCTGGTCCAGCAGTTTTCACTTGTGTATTTGGAATTCATGCAGTGTCTGTCAATATATCATTCCTTCAAGAATGTTCTTAAAACTTGACAATGTGTAGTAATGTTTGCTTTTAAGGTAAAAAAATATAATAACAACTAAAATTTAATAACATAGTAATTGATAATAAAATGTAGATTGACATTGTATTATCTTTAAGTTAGAAAATTAAAATAAATACATAAACAATAGTTACAATTCAACAGCACCTACACCGTTTACACATTATTTTATTGTAATTAAATTGATGTTCGTAGACAGTATTGTACATAGATTCATTTTTTAATCCAAAACAAAAATGTCTCATAGTTATTTTGTGTGGGTATATTTTGTATTAAATATGTGTTTATTTTTCTCCTCCTATGTAGTATACATGTTTATATGTTGCTAGATAATTTAAATTGTTGCTACCACTTGTTGTTACCATGGTACAAAACTTGTGAGAAATAGCCATCAAAGCAATTTTTGAATGGCATATTATGGTAAATTTACATATCCACAAATTTTATTGATTGATTTTTTTCATGCATGCATTCTTATGTTTAAAAGGCCTTATAGTTATAACCATTGAACAGCGCTGCTTCATCATGATCATGTTAACCCATTTGTGCCTGGATATTTTTGCGACTTTCTTCGATTTTTACTGATAACAGAAAAAATAGATATATTTCTGATGTCAACTTCTTGAACAAGGGATGATTTCTTTTAAAATCATTATTCATAAAAATAGAAATATCAACATCCTACTTGGTCATGTTAAAATATTTTGTAGAGTTGAGGCTCAGTACTCATGAATAAAGGCTAGGAAAAATAAATAAAGTTTTCGACTAATAGCGAAAATGCCGTCCCAAAAAAGGGACACTAGGCATAAATGGGTTAATTTGTTTTTTAAAAAAATCATATTTAGAGTACTCAGTCACTGCAATTCTTAGCAGTATATCTTTTGATGTGCACATGAGCTTGAAATGCTCAATTAAAGACACAAGGGTGTGCTGAAATGTCCCTTATTTAAAAAAAAAAGGGTGTGCTAAAATGCCCCTTAGTATTGTGAGCTAAATGCTCCCTCTTTATTTTGTTGACATTTATTTTTTATTGCTAGCACTTATTATTTTTATTGTGTCATGACTTTTTTTCTCTAAACATTTATTAGGTGGTGGTCAGCAGTAATTTTGCAATTGTATAATTTAGTCTGTATATGTTTATGATTTTCCTAATTGTTTAAGCCAGCCAAACAGAGCATTTAATTTAATTTTTGAAGACATTGATTGTAACTAATTAAAAAAAAAAATCTTCAAAATTTTTTCCTGGTTGAGGGGAGTATATATGTGATGGAGATCACATATCTAATTTGCTAATCATTTAATTTGGTTTTCTTTAATGTAATCTATCCAAAATCAAGAATTCTAAATCACTTCTGTTTTTATTTTTCTTCCATTTCGGTTTTTAATCTGTATATTTGCATTTCCCCGTATGCACTATTCTTACTTGTTTATTCGTCTCTTCAGACCGGTGTGCTAAAAATAGATTATATTTGCGTCCGTTTGCAAAATCAACGTACTTTTGGATTCCCTGCCTTGGCTTGGTGTTGGCGTTTTTATTATTTGTTGCCCTTCCGACGTCTTTAAAATTATTTGCTCGCGATTACGTCATTTTTAATTTTATTGGATTAACTGTTAGGGTTGCTCTTGAATTGGCATTATTGATTTCAGCCAAGTGTTTGTTCTCGCCAATGTGTAATTCTGTGCTGGCGTAATTTTTAAGTCTTTCCAGCTTAATTGCACTGTCCATATAGGACGTCATTTATTTTCGCTAAGCCACCACCGCCCGTTTTAATAATGTTTCAATAGTATATGTTTAATAAAACAGTTTTTCAGTATTTAACGTCTTTTTATTATATTGCAACGAAGTGCATCGAACCTGGATTATCATGTATCACAACGCAACTTAATAATTTAAAACAGCCTAACCAAATAACTTCTTTACACACACCTCAATCTCTTATATCTTTACGTTATCTGGAGGATCTTGGACTTCTAATAGATCTACCCATTATCCAACTCCGATTCCTTGTATATGACTAATGGATATCTGTCTGCTGTGTGGGATACTATAAAAGCGGCGGATTGCCCCAGCTCAGTCAGTCTGCTGTTTTCTCTCATGAGAAAGAGACGTCCGTGAAAGCTTCCCTACTAGCAATTTTGCTCGGGCCGTCATCGGCTGGCTGCGTGGAAGATGGTAGCCCGAGCAAAATTGCTAGTAGGGTTAAGACTTTGTATTGGCGCTTAGAAAAGCTATGTTTTGCTTGTTTTAGAAGCTTTGTTTTTGAGTGCTGTGTGTAAATTCTTCGTTGCTGTGTCTTGAGGGACTGTTGCGATTTCCCGCGCAAGTTTCCACTGAATTTTGCTTGTGGAAGTGTTTTATTTTGTGTGAGAAATACAGCATTAGTTAAAGCTTCTGTACTCTGACTGTCAGCAGATTGTTGTAAACAAGTTACTGGCCGTTTGTGCCTGTGGAATTTTGTACAGCTGATTGTTCGACGAAATTCTGGAAGCAATAAAGTTTCTGTTCCATCCTAACAAGTGGATTGTTTTTTTTACTAGACCTATCTACACCTACTGGACTTTAGAACGGCGAACCCAGGTAACAAGCAGTTTTCAGCAAAAATGGTGTCAGAAGTGGAATTCTAAAGAATACTTTAATTATCCAGTGCATGGTGTGGACAAGAAATATGGAGGACCTTAAAAAACTGTTAGAGCAGATGAAAACTGATATGATGAAGGAGATGAAATACGGACATGAAGATATGAAAACCGCAGAAGAGATAAAATCCGGAAAAGATATAAGTAGGTAGAACTTTCTACACCAACTGGACTTTATATCGACGAACCCAGGAACAAGCAGTTTTCTGCAACATTATATTCATTTTTTATAAAACACTATTTTATTTTGAAGGCATGTTTAAATACAATTAAACTAAAAGGATTTTATGAAATAATCTAAAAAATAAACCATCAACCAAATAAAAAAGGTTGGGGAGCACTGCAATAAATTACAGGATTAAATAATTTAAAAGGTATAGATTAAAATTTTCAGGAGATTAAAGCTGAGCTGAATAAATACAAAGTTTAAATTTTTTCACGGCTTCCGAACAAATCGAGTTTCAGTTAGTGAAGTGTGACCCATACATAAATTAGGTGATGTACAAAATATGAGCAGTTTTTCCTGAAAAATGTCGGAGGTATATGAAAACAAATATTTGCTGACTAAAACTATTTTTCAGTGGGTCTCGAAGGGAAAAAAATCGCGTCGGACTACCGCATTTCAGGGGATGTGTACAATTACCAAAGAAAACGATGATTGTTTAATATATCTACTATTATTGCTCTTGTATAGCCTCCTTACCAACTTTGTTTAAACATACAGCTGAGCCTTTTTATGATGAAAGACTGAAACTTTCTCATCACCTAATTAATGCATTTGTGACATTTTACTAACAGATTTTTTTCTTTTTTATACAGGAGAACGTATAAAATTAAAATTTTGTATTTATTCATTTTAAATCTCCTGAAAATGTTAACCGCTACCTATATATTTTGCACTTTTTTATTTTTTTCCACGTAACATAGTAATCTGTTGTACACGTATCACACGTGATCGTGTGATTCCTTAGACTTTAAGGAATAAAAGTCTAAGTCAGTGTTTTCGGGACACCCTGTACAATGAATGCATTACTTTAATGAAACATTACTATTATTAAGAATTTTTTGGGGTGATCTGCCCTTCTAGAGTTAAATCTAGACAAAAATTCTTATTTTACTTACTCGTCAAATAGCTAAATTTTGCATTTTGTTTCATATAAATCAGGTAGCGATATCGCTTAGCTGACTTATTTTTTGGCGATATTTTGCCAGACACTCACCAATGTTCGGGTGACTTTATTAATCGGGCCAGTGATGTCTGCTTTCCAGTATTCACATTACGCTGTAGTATTATGTGGTCATGGTGCACAACTAACGGGTGGGGGGTTCTAGAAATGGAATCTTGTGAAAATTACTCGAAGGGTCAGAGAAAGAAACTATGTAAGAAGCGTAGTTTTGAGCCTTCGCTTCTAGATCAAGCTGCATACAGAGCTGTTTTGAAGCATTCTTTCTTCATTTGATTTTTGAAGCTAATTGTTAAAGCTGTTTGTTAATGCTTCATTGTTGTTTGCTGAGGAGAAGTTGAGAGTTCTGCTTAAGAACTTCCATGAGATTTAGCCTGTGGAAGGATTTTATTGTATGTGAAATCAGGGTGTCAATGACTTACATGAATTGATTTTAAAAAAAAAACTTTGATTTAAATCGTTGATGCTCCACAAGCCATTATTGGCTCATGACACCTGTTTCATTCACCTGCAGACTCAGTTGGATGTTGAAAAACACCAACAGAGTCCCTCAATTCAATTTTTAAGGACAGGAATTATTTTTGAAAACTTAATTATTTTAAATTTGTTTTCAATTGCTTAAACATGGCACTGGAAAATGTTAAATTATTATTTAATAATTGACTTTTATCAGTATATGCAATCCCATTGTCAAAAATGTTTATTTGATAATTGGCTTTTTTTCACAGTATTGTGAGCATTTAAGTAAAGTTCAATTGATTATACTACACAAAAAGTTAAGTTACTCAATTTTTTGTTAAGTTATGGTCAATTGAACTTGTTGCAGACATGACATAAACGTTCACAATACAGCGGAATCCCCCAGTTGCCTTTGCTGTGTGTGCCATCATATTTTCAAGAATTTTAATTTGCAACTAAACCTATAAATACATATTTGGAATTGTGTTATTTAATTAGTGTTTCATATGTTGTTTTTAAAACTAGATTACCATAAAAGCACACCCTCAATCTTCAAGGAAAATTGTGATCCGCAAGTGCTGATAAACGGTAGAAAACAGCAAAATATACCGTTCAAGCATCCCCTCTATCTTCAAGTGAAGCTGAGTTCATACTGTCTGTTCCACACCGCTAAGACATCACTCAGCGAAGCAAAGCAGAGAGCATTGTTCTGACGTCATACTTTGTTGCCATATTGTGTGATTTCTTGGTGCATTTAGTGCAGCTCTGCAACCTTGCATGCGGGCAGCCAAAGTTTCAAAACGGGAAAAAATGGTGGGTCAGAGCATACGAAATACGCGAGAAAAGCTGGGGGGGGGATGTTTTGCTGCATTTTACGGTACTTTAAAGAAGAATTACTTGATGGGAACTTGAACCACATTTAAATATCTGTGACCAAAAAGCTAAATGAGGTTGCGCATAATACAATTATTATTATTATTATTGCATGTGATTAACTTCTCTGTAAAGTTTTATCTCTGAAATCTTCGCTTTAAAATTTGTAAAATAAGTCAGTATATAATCAGCCAGTTTTGCTATGCTTTTAAAATATAATTGGCCGACTGTTATAAATCAACTCATTGTTCACTGTATATAGCAGACTGCACACTGAATTTCTAGAACAAATAAAATTCGTGTTTTGCCCCTGCCAACTGGACTGGTTACTAGAACTCAACATATACGCTTCACTTTTAAGCCAGGGATAGATGCAAGTGGTGGCAAACCTCTGTTTCTGCCTCAAATCGCATCCTTTGCACAGTAAAGTATTGCCATTTTGTTACTGTATCTTTAACTACTGATGCATCAGATCATAAAAATGTAAATCTGCAGATATCGATTACTTTTTTCTTAGCAATTCTATCTACCTACCAAGATATACAGCCTCCATTATTTAACCTGCACGTTTGTCACGGAGCGGACACATGGTGATCTAACATCAGCTTTAAAGACCACCGTACAGGGTTATAGCCTAGGGGGGTCATAACCCCCCCATGAGGAATTTTTTGCCATACAAAATGTATATTCCTCTACAAAATGTATATACTCCCTTATCACAAACATGTATTCATATATGTGAGTTGCAGTAGTCGTAACCTCCCCCCCCCCATGAAAAATTTCTGGCTACACCCCTGCCACTGTATATATGTAAACTCACATTCTCCACTTCTGCAAAACTCACATTTTCTGTATTTAAATTTAAATTCTAGCTTTACCAAAATTACAGGTTTAGGACTATATGCAGGTAGTTGTTATGGCAACAAATACATCAAACACACACACAAAAAAGTGCCAATATATCATGTTTTTTGCATTTTTCTAAGAGCTAGCTTCCTCAGTGGAGAATGATTTTTTCATCTATACCTTTCATATGTAGTAAATATACTGTCCTTGTGCATAGTTGTAGTGCAAAATGCACTATCGTTTGAAGAAAGAAAAAGATAACTTTATTTTAGAGTGACTTGTATACAAAACCTGTATCTTGTGTAATAACCTGTACACAGAAATGTCCAATAAGAAAAACTAATATTTAGGTATAATAAAGGACTGAAAATTATTAGCACTAACTGTATTGTTATTACTGACTTAAAACTTCAATCATCAATTGTGGTTAAATATTAATTGTTAGTCTTGATTAATCTTTTCTCAACACTGCTTACAGATTAATTCCTTAAATATCAACTTTCTTCTTACCTTCTGAAAGTATCAACTTCTTTTATATACCGTGATCAAGTAATAATTTCATCAATAAACCCTTTTATTGTGGGTGGCAATTAATATTCTTTATGTAGGGGAAGGTGGTGCACCTTGGAGGTATTTTCAAACTTTGACTTTTTACAAAAAATGAGTCTGGAAAATATCAGTAAAATATTTTTTTCTGTAAATTTAAGAATATCAGGAGTTGCATATCTTTTTAGAAAAAGTCCAAATATATTTCTATACTTATTTTTAATTATTTAAAAAATAGCTTACAATACAGCCAAGGTACACCACCAGTGGTGTACCTTGGAGGTATTTATTTTTAACAGATGGAGAGTTACACAGCATGAAGAAAAGTTGATTTATCATTTGTTTACAGTAATCTGACTTTGCACAGGCCTACTTAGGGCTAATATTAGTCTAATTAGTTTTAAATTTACAGTTTTTAAAACATAAAATTGTTCATATAACTAAAATAATAAAGTTGGAATAGTTTAGGAATAAAATAAAGTTTAGTCAAATAAAAATAACCACTGTTTAATATCTTCTCTTTTACGTGTAACCCACTTAGTTCAATTCCACGTTTAGGTGATCTAAACTTATGCTAAATGATAAGTTTGCAAAAATGCAAAGTGAAAAATTTTCTGAAAATGCAAAGTGTTAAGAAATTGTAAAAAATATTATTCATAAAACAATAATATATAAATAATCATTAATATATTTATTAAAATATTTATTTATTGTCTAATACTAAGCTCAAATAACTTTGCTTTTGAATTTAAATTTATGTTTACAACTTCAGGAATTTCACAGTTCTACATTTAGATTGACGACAGCTGGCTGTGCCGCACAGCCAGCTGTCGTCAAAAAAGGGTCCCTTTTTTCGGCTGCCCTTTGCTAACGGCTGCCCTTTTTTCAGCATTGGGAAAGGGTTGCGCCTCAAAGGTTGAAACGCTGAATTTGTAACTTTTTTAATCTAAAACTCACTTTCTTTTTTTTTCTTCTTTTATTCCAAAAATTTTTTTAATGTCCTAAATAACTCCCCCCCCCTCTAAAAAAGTTGATACTAAAACCAAAACTAGGTTTTTTAGTTGCATGGTCACTAGAGTTTATCAATGTAAAAAAATTTCAGAAATCAACAAAACAAGTTGAAGAATTTCGATGTTTGGAATAAGTATGGTTTATATATATTTATTAGATTCCCAAACATTTATATATTGAATGACAGAAATGAAAAAAATTCTCAGTTGTTTTTCTGAACTTAATGTTTTCTGTACTTGAAAAATAAGCAATTACTTTGCAATCATTAATAAAAAAAAAAAAAAAGTCAAAACCTAGGTTTTAGATCAAAAAGCATAAGCTTAAAGCTCATTGCGGAAAACCTAAAAATTTTTCGATAAAAAAATATATATATTGGTATATATGTGATCATAGTATCAGGTTTTTATTAACTCAAAACTTTGAATTTCAGAAGAAAGAAAAAAAAAATTCTTGATGCACCCTATACTGCATTTTGTAAAAACAATGTCTAAATTTTTTTGATTTTCTATCTAACTGTACTCTTTAAAAAACTGCTCAAACGTTGTAGGAATTCTTACTAGAAAACCTTAATAGTGTAGAAGAACATGAAAATACTTTGAAATAAAAGTAAGACCGTAAATTACGTCAGTAATTGAAGAAGATTGTTTTATTAGTTGAAATGGGCAGCTCAAATTTGACAGCTTTTGAACATTGTTCACATTGCTCGAGGGACTCAATATTCCTGAAACATCATCTGGTAACTAAGAAGCAAATGTAAAAAATAGTGCAGTAAATGATTTTTAAACAATGGATTTTGCTTCAGGCTTCATTCTTCAGAGAAAAAATGAGCAATACTTAACGCTGGTCTGAAATTAACAATCATTGAAATTTCAGCATTTGTAGTGAGTTGATGTAAAAGTTCATCCCATTTTCGTTTAAATACAATCAAATACACAAAATTATGTATGCACTGAATATAATCACCCCAGCCTTGTTTAAAAATACTGAAGAAGTCATTTTCGAAATTTTTCCATTTCATAGAAACTAAAGGTATCGAATTTTTCGTGGATTCTTTGAAGTGAATTCAAGAATATGTTTTGTGAAGTCATATCGACAGATCTTTAACGTAACTAATGCTTATTAACTTTTATTAGTATTACTGCAAATTACATTGAATTCATATTTATCTTTACCGCTTAAAAATAATAATTAGTTTTATTTTCCATTGTTAATATTGTAATTACCAAAGTAATGGAACTTTTGTTGATTCTTCTAAATTCAACTATGGAACTAAATCAGTAGTATTAAGTCCAGACTTATTTGATGTTCAAAAGGAAATTTACCAAGCAATCGGAAAACAAACATACGCAAATATGATACAAAACCGATATTGAAAAAGTTAGCTTTTAAACTTTTTCGTTTTTAAAACACTCGAATTTTAATGGTATGTAGCTGTTTCGCAATTCATTTCCTTCTCAAGTCTGGCAACAGATCGCTCAAATTACCTAGAGACACACATGCGCAGGAAACGTTTGTATCTTGGCAGATGAAGCGACAAAGGGTGCTATCAGCTTAAGGACACATGGAAAATAAATTAGCTCAAATTTTCAATTATCGGCTTAGAAAAAAGAGCAGACTGAGACGATTCCACACATCTATAATTTATGTCGGTCGTATAAAGACTCAAAATATGGCTTTTAAAAAGTAGAGCTGGATTCTCCGCTCGTGGCTAATTTTTCGCAGTCGTTAACTCTGCCCCGCCTTGAGGTGGAGTTTTAGGGAGGAGCGTCAAAGGGTTCATGTGATTGGCTAAAAGACCTCCTGATAGCCTCCGGAATCGTTAGTGCAGTCGGTAACCAAACAACTGGTTCTGCCCAGTCGGCAGCTAACCATCGACGATTTCGGAAACCACCGGCGGAGAATTCTACCCAAGGTTTGCTTACAATAAAGCTTTATTTTTTTGCCTTTTTCTCAAAATGTGTTTTTTTAATGCTTTAATACACTTTTCTAAAGAAATGTTTCAGGTAAACAGTTGAAACTTCCCAAAATTGATATGAGTGAAAAAAATTTTTAAATAACGATTTTTTTGTTTCTTTAATTGTTAGGATTTTTAAATTGACTTCTGTCACTAATGACTAAGCGAAAAATTGTGCAAAAAGACGAACTTTTGCATTAACTCATCAGTTGTAGTTAAATGACACGAATGTCACCTATTTTTAGTGGAGGTGTGCTGGATGATTGTATCCGTATCCGCGGAGCTCTGTGAAAAGAAAAAGATCCGCATCTTTTTCACTCTATTTTTACAATCATTCTTGATTCCAAAAAAATTGAATTTAATACCTTTTTAAAATGTTAAAAAAATTGGGTTTTTCCCATAGAAATACATCACGAGAACAGAAAGCTGTCACGCAGAGCCGGGTTCTGTCGCAGAGAGGCAAGGCTCGTTGAAAAGCTCTAAAGTATGTATCGGTATTCCAATAAGTGGATCAAAGAAATGAATGATCCGCTTCATAGAAGCACCCACAGATCTGGATTTTTAATGATCCAGCACACCACTAGTTTATTTTTTACAGCTATGGGATAGGGTACCCTTGAACAGGTACAATTATTTCATCTTGAAGAGTTTTTTGCATTTATTGAGTTCACGCTCTTTCCTTCATGGCGCTTCAAATCAGTGTGTTGACGGCAAAGGCATACGCACAAATCCTGCCGACTCACGGCAAGTCACTCCTCTTCTCTCTTACAGAAAACCATTTCTTCTAAAAGTATCACCCAGCAACTAGCTGTTGGAGCTTTCACTGGGATAGATGTCGACTCAACCAGTCCAGAAACGCCGTAACTCGTGCATAGACGCCCGGATATCTCGGCAGACCGCACTGTTTTCCAAAAGATACCACGCCAACCAAGTAGTACTCTGTGTTCTTTCCTATCGCAAGAAGAGGACCTCCAGAGTCACCCTGAAACCATATCAAAAGAAAGTCATTAATAGAGCATAAATAGAGCATTACCACAGCATAAATAAAATAATTGATGGAGCATAACCCTTTGAGGCGCAACTCTTTCCCAATGCTGAAAAAAGGGCATCCGATGCCATCGCTCGACTTAACGACCAGCCAGAGGGCGGACGATCGAAACGTTCATCGCGTGCCACAGATCTAGAGACCCTTTTTGACGCAGCTGGCTGTGCCGCACAGCCAGCTTCATCAAAAAAGGGTCTCTAGATCTGTGGCACGCGATGAACGTTTCCATCGTCCGCCCTCTTGCTGGTAGTTAAGTCGAGCGATGGCAACGGCTGCCCTTTTTTCAGCATTGGGCAATCTATCCAGCTCTTCTCGTATTCTTCCATTTTTCAGCAGATGTCAGTGCTGTTCAAAAGAATCGTGACCATTTTTTTTACAGGAAATGACGTGCTAAAAAGTAAAGGATTCTCATTGAGCTAGGTCACCCGCAACTCTTTTTATAGAAATCAAATCATTTCTTCGTGACTGGCAATAGTCAAAACGTCAGAGTTGGGTGTTCCCAGAGCGGGATGACTGCGCGTTAAAGAGTAGATAGATCATAAATAGAGCATCAATATTGAGTAAATCAAACATAAATCGAGCAAAAAATGAGCATAAGGAGAGCATTAACCCTTTTTCGTTCGCAGCCTTTTATGCTGAAGCAAACTAGCAACTCGAGATGAGTTAATTGATCCAACCCAATATCTACGAAATATAATCAACCACTTTCCGTAAACAGTACAGTCTATCAATTATGTAATCAAATGCTGAAACCCTTAATCAAAAATGCACTTGGGACGTTTTAGAATCTAGATGAAGTTTGTAGATTTTAGATTAGATTTACAGAAAAAAATGGGGGTTTTGCCCCAAACGCGAAATTTCTAGATTTTAGTTTGTAAGATTCAATAATACAGTTTGTAGAAGATTTTTTTTTTTTTTTAGTTTGTAAGATTTAATCATGCAGCTTTTAAATATAGTTTGTAAAATTTAATCATACAGTTTTTTAAATAGAGTTTGTAAGATTTAATCATACAGTTTTTTAAATTTAGTTTCTAAGATTTAATCATACAAGTGCATTTTTGATTAAGGGTTCCAGCATTTGGTTACGTAATTGACAGACTGTAATTTTCGACTTATAATGTTACAAAAATGCTAAGTTTAACATGTGAGTCAGATTTTGTTTTCAAAAAATTTTCGAAAAATATATACCATCAACAAAAAGTGGTTAGTTATATTCCGTATAGATTTTGGCAGTTATGGATTTACAGTTTCACATAGAGTGGTGAATGAGAGGCACCTCTCGAGTTACCTCATCACATACAGTGGTGACTGAAAGTCACCTCTCGAGTGCAAAGTTGATTTTTTTTTTTGTGGTATCTTCTTAGAGATACCACTACAAGAGAGTCGTGAGTATAGCATGTGGAAAGAAAGCATACAATGATTCTTGTTACACCTGGACCCCTCTTAAAAAAATTGTAAACACTGTTTAATCTTAGTGTAGTTTTTGTCGAATTCCATAGCTCTGAATATACTCGTATTTTAAGACTTTGCGATAGCCTTGTTTTTAATTGCAAATATAAATAAACAAATGCATTATTCCAAATCCATATATTTCAGAGCGTTTCCTGTGAATCCCTTTCTAGGCAACTGTTAGGCTATGTTCTGTGTGACAGCAACCGTGTGGGACCTTAACTAGGATAAATAAAAAAGAAATGGATCTACAAAAAGTGCTCACGAGGTATTTTATCGGCATTTCTTTTCAGGTGGTTGGTGTTATGCTGTAGCTTTATATTGCCTGTATCTTCATCTAGGAAAAATACTGTGAGCGTCAACACTTGGAGGGACTTTTTATAGCTCGGAAGGTGGTGTACTTGTGTTGGTTGCTTTTTATCACAGCAAATATGATTTTTACATCAACTGTATGCAATGACGAGTGTCATACGTTATCTCGAAATAGTTGTGTATTTAGGTACAGTAATGCACGTGTCGGTAAAACTTCTCATATGTATTAACACACGCAACATTTACACGCATCAGAACTGATTTATAATGGCACGATACTCAGTGTTCTTTATGCTGCTTTCTCTTCTCAGACATTATTTTAATGTATTTCCAGCGATAACTTTTTATTACGAAGACAGATTTCCATTATTCTTCTTTTATTGGAAAGTGGGCACTTTAGGTATGGTCCCATATCAATTGGATCAAGATATGATCATATGATGAATGGCGAAATAACGGAACCTTCTTCAATTCTTATGGGCTCATAATATAGACAATATTCGAGCTATCCCAGCAAACACACACAGGTTCTCTGAACGTCTACTAACGTTCAAAAAACGTCTTCTGAACGTTAATAGACGTTCAGAGAACCTGTGTGTGTTTGCTGAGATATCTCTTTATTAGGGTATCAGGATATTTGAGTGATCGCGATGACGTTACGGGGAAGTAATCTGAAGTCGGTTGTTTTCTTTCTAAAACTATCACACTCGTTTCGTTATGTCAGTGACGGTAGTAGTCTGCGACCACGTTCAAGTGACAACTATGGTCCCTCAAGACTCAGCAATGAAGAATTTACACACAGCACTTGAAAACAAAGCTTCAAAAAGGCAAGCGAAAATACCACTTCTATAGCACAATTCACAGCGTAATACAGCGAACACACTCCACGAATGCTCGGTGAGAAACTGACTCTTCGGTCTCCCTGCTTCCTATTTATAGGTGTAGCCGAAATTAAAAGAAACTTCTCGAAATGTATTTCCCGAAGATTCCACATAAAGCGGGATTTTTGATTACGTCATAGAAGAGAAATACAGAAATATTAGGCTATGATGTGATGTTAAGGCAGTAAAACACAATTTAAAGGCCCCATTGGAAAAATAACGCCAAATGTTCGAAATGTCGCCAAGCTTGGAGATTTTTCGGCAAAATTTCGCCAAATTTGGCGCCAAAAATAAGTCCACGAAAGTGAGGCCAACGAAGCTCTAGCATGAATATTTCTCGAGATCTTTTGAAAACCAGGATAACGCATAACTCCATATCTCACGTTCTAGTTGACCGATTTCGATGCAACAAAATGCAAAATTCAACTATTTGATGCGTAGAATACGAATTTTAAATTATTTTTAACCCTTCAACGCGCAGTGTTCCCGCTCTGGGATCACCAAACTCGGACGTTTCGACTGTACAGTAATAACCTTCTTCGTGACTTGCTAGTCACGAAGAATAGATTGGATTTCTATAAAAATAGTTGCGGGAGACATGGCTCCACGTGAATCCTTTACTTTTTAGCACTCATTTCCCGTAAAAAAAATTCTCAGGATTCTTTTTAACAGCACTGACATTGCTGAAAAATGGAAGAATACGAGAAGAGCTGGATAGATTGCCCAATGCTGAAAAAAGGGCAGCCGTTGCCATCGCTCGAATTAACTACCAGCAAGAGGGCGGACGATGGAAACGTTCATCGCGTGCCACAGATCTAGATACCCTTTTTTGATGAAGCTGCCTGTGCGGCACAGCCAGCTGCGTCAAAAAAGAGTCTCTAGAGCTGTGGCACGCGATGAACGTTTCGATCGTCCGCCCTCTTGCTGGTAGTTAAGTAGAGCGATGGCAACGGCTGCCCTTTTTTCGGCATTGGGAAAGGGTTGCGCCTCAAAGGGTTAACAGCCAGGAGGCAGAGCAGACCGAAAATTCGTATCAATATGCTCGAACCTGCGGCATATACACTGATAGGGCGGGTCAAAAGAAACGTACCTGGCACGCATCTTTGGATCCGTCCATCGTGCCGGCACACATGTAGACGTGGGTGATGGTCACCTCGGGTTCATACGCCCTCTTGCAGTCCTCCTCGCTCTGGATGGGGAACTGCGCTTGCATGACCACGTCGCTCGAATTGCCATCTGGAAGCAGGGAACGTCACAATTAGAGAAAAAAAAAACCAAAGAAGTCTGAAACACTTGTTAGATTAATTTTCAGTGCCGTCTATCTCGGCGTGTAGCAAGCACCTTTAACTTCAAAAATTTACTTCATTTTCTCCGTATGCGTGTTATACACCGAATGCAAAATGGTTAATATAAAAAATGTATAAATAACCATTACAAATATTGCATTACATTACAAAAGATGTATTTAACAATATATATATATATATATATATATATATATATACTCGGCTGTTCGAGCCTCGTCATGGGAGACCCCCCTGAACCCCCCTGATTTTTTAGTTTCATTACTGCCATATTAAAACGATATTATTTGACTAAAACAATAGATTAAATCAATTAAGATTAGATAAACAATAGATTAAAGCTGTTGTGAACTAATAGTATTTAAATATATGCTAAAAATACATGGGATGCATATTCTACAGCTTACGAAATATTGTAACAATAGATTAAAGCTATTGTGAACTAATAGTATTTAAATATATGTAAAATTTTGTCTCATACTTTTATGTCGCTTTTTTGGGACACATTTTTCGGAAAATTTCCAATAAAGGGGGTAAGAGATAAAATGACATAGTCATTAATAAATGTTGAAGAAGTCTAATCGACTTCTTCAATATTTCGGAAAAAATGATGCGAGTGGATACCTGGCAGGAAAATTTGGAGCACAATGGTTTGGTCGCAGTGGACCGATTTGTTGGCCACCACAGTCACAGGATTTATCTCGAATCGACTTCTTTGTATGGGATTGATGAAAAACATGACGTATGGAACCTCTGTTGCTAGTGAACTTTATTTTAACAGAGCTATCGTACAGCTCGTGAATGAGAGTTGTTGACATGAAGCGCCCCCTACATCATGCTGCGTTCGTTTGTGCCCATGCTTTCCTGTGTGAAATTGTCTTCTTTTCCTATTCCCCACCTCCCTGCTAAATATTGATGATGGATTAAGAATCACCCTGTATATAAAAAACCAATGTATATTTTCTAACAAACTTATATTTTTTGTCAGATGACATGATAAGTTCAACATATTCATCCTCATTTATGCCATTTTCGGGAATGTCAATGTCGTTTTCATCGTCACTTTCTTCTAAGCAGAAAAAGTCATCCTCAGTTCTATATATGATATTCCACATTTTTTGAATGAATTAATATTTATTAATGGGCTCTTTTAATCGTATGGTGTAATAATCCACTTGTATTTTTGTAAGGAAAACATGATGCGTGTTATAGGGCAGTATAATTGCTTGAAAATCGTGAAGTATATCCTAAATTTATTGGTACGTGTTATACGACAGAGCGTGTTATACGCCGGATATACGGTATTTTTAAATGTGCCCTAAAGTGCTATATATTAAATGCGTATCATAATCCATGCGCTTCTTCCTATTTATCTTCGATTAAGCTGGAAAAGGTATCATAATCCACGATTGTGGATGAGTATGATGGATAAGCATCAACTACCGGCAGTCGCAAATGAGCCCGTATCCTTCAACCTTAATAATGTTTGTAAAACTGTCTTGCTCGCAATGTAATTTTAACACAAAAGTTAAAGCTTTATCGAAAGAGGCTTACGTCTGCTTACTTATTGGTTCCGGCACTTAGATACGTCATCTAACGGCCGAATCCAACCAATGAGAAACGTCCGTAGGCCTCCTTGGATGACTCATGGAAGTGCACAAGCAGACCCGGCGGAAGATTCACGATGACCACGGCTGATCCTGGAATCTTTTCGACGCGAAAGTTTACCGCAAACATACTCCTACTTGGAAATTCCACGCGTTTTCAAAACGCATATTCCTGTTATCGGAAATGGATGCTCTTCTGGAAATGTGCGTGATCTTTCTGCGAGTATGTTTGCCAATACAGTTCGCATTTCAAAGATTTTACTTTGCGGGCAATAGCCCTCTTATATCAATGCTTCATGCATAAGAAACCATTTTGTGAAAAAAGATTGAACTGCATGATCTCGAAAAGCTATTTCAAACAAATTAGAATCATAAATTTCTAAATGATAAGAGTGACATCGAAATGACGTCAATCTTACTTACGATACACAAGTTTGTGCCATTCAAATGTTTAACGTTTTTACTCTCGGAAATCCATAAAGCTGAAAATAGCTAAAAATCGCTAAAAAATTAGGGAACAGGTAGATTTTTCAGATTTTTTAAAATACAGCAAAATTTTCCCTGTGTTTTTTAAAGGTATTTGAGCGAAATTTCAAACCGATTGGCCAAAGGGTATAAGTTTCTATGCGACATGGACAAACAAGCAAATTTTCATTTCTGTCTATAAGAAGATATCCTCTTAAATTTCAATTCATGTCCTGCCCCTTTGTCACGAAGTCGATTAAACTTCTCTACAAACGTTGAACAGCGTCTGAAACGAGCACGATAATCGATGCCACGTGACCGCACAGTCACTGCAACCACCGGTTTCTTCCAGAGAGATTAAAAACGAGTGACGCGCTCAAGTAACAAGAGTAAACAACAAAAGCCTTTCAGCACAACAATTAAAGCCAAATCTTTTTGTGACCGTGAAAATGGCGGAAAGTGCGAGACGCCGAAGGTCGCGATATGAGGAAAATCAAGCGTAAAATTTCTTTAGAATAAAATGGAGAAGGTGATCGACACATTGAGAGTCGCATTAGCTCCTCAAATTTGATCATTGCCACTAAGTGGGTGAACGAAGTCGCCGTATATAAACAACAAATTTTACTGCAGCCAGTTGGTTGCACTCTCATTTTTTCGTAATAAATCGTAATTAAAAAAATTTCGTAATATAATAAAAAGAATTTCGTAATAAATCTTTATAAAAAAAAACTTTGTAGTTTTTGTGAAAAATATGCATTTAAAATAAATGTAAGACCATTATGGAAATAAATTTTAGTTTTTTTCATGCATCGCAACATTAATATTTGAGCAAACAAGCATAGACATATATTTCCAGTTACAGGATTTTAACTTTTAAAATATGAACTACATATATTAAAAATAAGAAAAGAAACTATATTTAAATCTTCAAAAATTTGGTTTTTTTTCCTAAGCCGCTGTCATTCTGGTCACACACTTTTGCACTCGAAGAGTCATGTAATACAGGGGTGTGACCGTCTTACTGTGGTTATCTCGGACCAAGATGGACACACCTCCTTAGTCCCATGATGCTTCTGGTGCAAAGGGATGATGTGACCAAAATGCCTGTATGTCTAGTCAGCCACTCTTGAAGTCGAAATGCCGTTAATACCGGGCCATCCTGATTCTACCGGGCCTGCTTGTTCACTCCGATGTGTCATCCAAAGAGACCTACGGGTGCTCACTTATTGGTTCCAGCACTTGGATGCGTCATATAACGGCCGAATCTAACCAATGAGGAAACGTCCGCAGGCCTCTTTCGGAGTGCACAAGCAGGCCCGGTAGAATCACGATGGCCCAGTTCATACTGTTGCAGAATACTCTGCTTGTTTCCGGGTTCGTCGTTCTAAAGTCCAGTTTGTGTAGAAAGTTCTAGTAAATAGTCCATTTGTCAGGATGGAACACAACTTTATTGCTTCTAGAACTTCGTCGAACAATCAGCTGAACAAGATTCACAAGAACAATCAAACAGTAATGTGCTTTTAACAGTCCGCTTAGATCAGAAGCTCTCACAAATGCTGTATTTCTCACATAAAATAAAACACATCCACAGGTAAAAATTCAGTGGAAATATTCGAGGGATAACACCAACAGTCCCTCAAGACTCAGCAATCAAGAATTTACACACAGCACTTTAAAAACAGCAAGTCAAAACACTGCTTCTATAGCACTGTCGATTCTCAGAGCAAAGCAAACGTACTCTCTCAGAGAGCTCTACTCGCACACTGAACTGGGGCTGCTGAAGCGCGCTGGTATTTATAGAGGAGGCAGAAGCTGCGGATAGCTTCCAGAAAAGTCTATTTCTCGAAGATTCTACATAAAGCGGGAATTTCGATTACGTCATAGAAGAGAAGTGTTAGGTTTTTATATGATTTTAATGCAACAAAAGCAGCTTTACAGGCCCTATAGGAAAATCGCGCTAAATGAACAAAAGGTCGCCAAATTTGGCGCCAAAAATAAGTCCCCAAAAGTGAAATGATCGAGGCCCTAGGACCCATATTTCTCATGATTTCTAGACACCCATAGAAAAACAACGTGGAAACCAAAACCATCTTCGGTTTTAGTTGGCCGATTTTGATGTAACAAAAAGCAAAATTTAACTATTTGAAGCGTAGAGTACGAATTTTGAACTATTTTTGAACTAAGCCCCAGGTCAGCGGGTTGCCCCGAAAATTTGTAACATTACTTACTGAATGCCGTCGTTCCGTATCCGATGACCCAGGACGATCTGCCCGTCAGGTCCTCTCCGTTCAGGCTGTCGTATGGCAAGCACACGGGGGATATAGCGTCGTTGAAAGGGACCGGCCTCTTCAGTTTGAGGACGGCTATGTCGTTCTTGTAAGTGCGGGACTCGAACTCTTCGTGCCTGTGGACGCGCTCCACCTCGACATCGATGGCGTCGGGCTCGTTCGGATTGCTCAAGTTGTAAGCGCCGAGACGCACCACTATCCTGGATGGGTCCAGACTGAAAACGAAAACAAGTGACAAGAAATTAAGACGTGTGGACACTAATGTTACTTCAAGTTTATAATCAGTTTTTTTAACCCTTTCACGCGCAGTGTTCCAGCTCTGGGAACACCGACGTTTTGACTGTTGCCAGTCACGAAGAATAGATTAGATTTCTATATAGTTGCGGGTGACATAGCTCCAGAGGAATCCTTTACTTTTTGGCACGTCATTTCCCGTAAAAAAATGTTCACGATTCTTTTGAACAACACTGACATCTGCTGCAAAATGGAAGAATGCGAGAACAGCTGGATAGATTGCCCAATGCTGGAAAAAGGGCAGCTGTTGCCATCGCTCGACTTAACTACCAGCAAGATGCGTCAGCTGCGTCAAAAAAGGGTCTCTAGATCTGTGGTACGCGATGAACGTTTCGATTGTCCGCCATCTTGCTGGTAGTTAAGTCGAGCGATGGCAACGGGTGCCCTTTTTTCAGCATTGGGAAAGGGTTGCGCCTCAAAGGGTTAACAAGCTGATTCCTATAATCAAGTGAAATGATAGACTCGACTTATGAAGCCTGGATTGTGTGACGATGACCCTTCTATGTACAGTGGTTCAGTAGCGGATCCAGGGGAGGTACTAGGGGGCTTCACCCCCCCCCCCAAAAGATATTGTTAAAGGGTAACATTCTGCTTTATTATACATTTTAAGTAGATGAAATGATCTTTTTTATAACTTAGCCCCTCCCAAAAAGTTTTACATTACCTTAGACTGAAATTTTGCTTTATTTTGTACATTTTGTTTTGGGTCAAGTAAGCTTTTTTCAAAATTTAGCCGCTCCCAAAAAAAATTCCTGGATCTGCTACTGCAGTGGTTCTCATCATTTATCGGACTTTTTCTAAAATCCGAAAAATATTAGCGTAAATATTAACCTTAGTGTTGTAGCAGTTATCAACAGATAAAAAATCAGAAACAAAAATCTGATGTTTACAACCACATGAACTCTGTCTGTATCTGTAAAATTTTGATTCACTTCTATTCTCCTTCACGCATGTTCGTCCAAGCCGAATTGGAATTTGGAAACTTATTTTTGGTGCCAAGTTGGCGATATTTCATGAAAAGTCGCCAAACTTTCCGTCAGATGGAGAGATTTTTCATGACACAAGCAGTGGTTATGCATGCATAGACCTTTAATTATGGAAAATGTTCTGCGTTACCTAGTAAATAACTACGGAGTCGATTGTAACTAAAATTTTTACTGAATACTATGAATCAATACCAAATGAACAGTTTGTCAGAGAAACTTTCTCCAGAGTCTTCTAATCATCTGGTAATTAATCTCAAAAATAAAATACCACAAATTTATATTACTTCTTAAATTTTATATCGCAATAATCTGAATATTTTATCTGAATATTAATCTAAACATCCTTACCAGCAAAAACTTTCTGCTTTTTACACTTATGTGTTTCGTGCTATCAAAATTTGCTCTGATTCTTCATCTCTTAATAATGAAATTAGTTACTTAAAATCCTTAGCTGTTTCTCGTGGTTTTAGCCCCTCTATTATTGATAGAGCTGTTTCTAAATTTAATAAGACTAATACTTCTACTAATACTATTAATTTTCACAACGAATTAATTGTACTACCTTTCTTTTCACCTTTATGCGGCAAAATTTCTAAACTTCTCAAAAATTTCGGTTTCAAAGTCATTTTTAAACCTGTTAATAAACTTAAATTTTCTTCCCTTAAAGATCCTATTCCTACTGAGAACCGTTGGGGTGTTTATTATATTCCTTGTGAATCTTGTGATTTGGGCTATATTGGTCAGACCAGAAGAGCTCTCAAATTTAGGCTCAAAGAGCATGAGAGATATGTCTCTAAGCACGAACTTTCCAAATCTTCTATTGCCTCACATTGTTGGAATTCCAATCATCGATTTCAGTTTTCTAAGGCTAAGATTTTGTGCACTCCTCAGTCTTTGTCCCATCTGGATTTTTTGGAAGGTTTTTCCATTACCCAGCACTTAGATCGTCTTGTGAACGATGGTTCTTCCGTTCCTTTCGTTCATTCTGCTTGGAAGTTGCTGTTGTAAGGTTCTTTTCACTTTCTTCGTCTACCCCCCCCTTTTTTCCCCTGTTTCTTTAATGTGTATGTACGTGTGTTACTGTCTTTCTTTTTCGTTTTTATTAAAAAAAATATAATATATATATATATTATATATATATTTATTGTGCTGTCCTGTTCGTGGTTTTTATTTATAAAAAAAAAAAAACGTGTGCTATTTGTTTTTTGTTTGTTTGTTCTGTTTTCTCTTTTTTGTGTGTGTGTTTGTACTTGTGTGTTCCCTTTTTTTATTATTTTTCTTTATTCCTTTTTTATTTCTGTATTTTTTGTGCTTCTTTCCTTTCCTTTTTATCCCCTTTTTTAATTTTTTTTCTCCCCTCTCCGTGGTTTTGTTCGACTTTTCTTTGCCCCTTGTGGCAACATCTTGCTTGTTTTTCTCTTTTCAGTTCCCTGTGTTCTTTACGTCGAAGGGCTTGGACTGAAGAAGTTCAAAACAATTTTTGAACGAAACGTGCGTATCCTCTTACCTTTTACTTCTTATGTGTATTTTTTACAAAGTTTTTTAATTACTTAATCTGAATATTTGTTCCATATTTTAAATTCAAAATTTTTACTTAATACTGTGAATCATTACCCCTCCCTCCAAAAAAAAAAAGGGAAATTTTAAAATAAATAAAACTTTGTAAAAAACAAGAAAAAAAAGCACATAAAAGTTACTTGACAAGAAACTTTGCCTTACAAGTTAACAAGTAGCCTGGCAAGTCACTTTTATTTGTGTTGTTTTACAAAGTTTTAAAGTTTTAATTATTTCATCTTTTAAACACCAGCTCTTTTCTTTCACCAATTCTTCGATTTTTTTTTTTTTTTTTTTTTTTTTTTTTTTGGTTAATTTAAAAATTTGCCAGGGAAACTTTTCTAAGATTTTTGTTTTTTAAATCTCCGAGTCAGTTATTTAAATCATGGACACTTACATACTCAACGTCCTCTTTTCGTTTCCAGAATAATAGAGTGCATCACCACGCCCAGAAAATAATCAACAATTTTACACAAACACTGATCCAGCTTCAAATTTTACATTTGTATCTTCAGACAAGGGCTCGGAAAATCTAGACTATATTGAATGACTTTTGTGATGAACCGGCTTGAGACAAATTTTAGACAGATTTCAACTGTAATAAGCCGAAACTTTTTTCTTATTTTTTTTTTATTTAACTATAAATTTTCCATTAAAATTTTAACCTAGAAAGAGCATATCTAGAAAACTTGTCGAGCTCACTGAAGGAATGATGAACAAATATGAGTTTTATGTCTTGCATGGCAGATGTAAAATCATAATATTTTGTATCCTAGCATTTTCCACCACAATTTTGAAGTTTATAATAAATATGAATATTTCTTGCCATGTGGCCCGCTATTTGTTTGTGGAGTGGTGTGGTATCGGGCAATATTCAACCAGAGTGTAATATTAGAAGGAGATGAACTAGCATTGGCAGTAGCTCTACATTAGCGTCATAAATTTTTGCAACTATAGGTGGCGTCGCAATCAATCCAACACCCTGTCGCCCTTTCCAATAGTTTACTGCATCCATAAAAAATACATGTATACGGTTATATATTTACTTCATATATATTATGTTAAGATGGTTTCCATAACTGGTTGCGGCAACAAAATTGCTCGAAATTTTGTTCGTGTAATAATGTCTTAAGCCTTTCTAGATAAGTTGCACGCTCTTTCGAACTCGAACCCGGGTTAAATGCATGATTGATTGAATGAAGAGAAGAATCAGAACTTACGGTGAGGATCTCCTTCCGCTGACGACGCAGTGGGCTGCTGTAATGACGTGCTGGTTCGTGACTAAAGCACCTCCGCAGTCAGGGACCAATTTGCCATTCATCCTTCTGACAAAAACAACGGCCTGCACGAGAAACAAAAAAGATAAATCATGAGAAAACCATCGATTATAAAACATGAACGGTCCTGTTTTCGAATGTATTAATTAGTTTGGGTGTTTCTGTAAAACAATAGAGAATGGATGGATTAGGCATGTTATCTACACATTTTCGAAAGATTACATGGCATTACAGATCTGCGCCGCACGGAAATTCGCGGCGGCGGCGCGCCGCGGCGTAGAAATTAAAAAAAAAAAAGCATAATGAAAATGGGTGTATGCGTACAAACACACTCACATACACATCCTACTCTGTAATGTCGCTTATCCCTGACTCACTGATTCACTGACTCTCTAACAATTCCGGACAACCACTCGAAGATAAAACTTTTACCATCATTACTCTTAGAAGATTAAAAAGCTCCATAAAATAGCAAACAAGAACAAAAGCGATATATATATAATCTACACGTTTGTACACTCTTCCAAAAAAAGTTATTCGAGCAAGAGAGAAATTTTCCTATTTTAGATTTGCGCGAAAAATAATTGAGTTTTTCAAAAAAACACACAAACTTGACAGGGATTTGGAAAGTCATAATATATACATAGCCTAATTCATATTCTATGATAAATAATTTTTAATATACGAAACCCACGTAGGAAATTTATCGCTTGCTCGAATACTTTTTTTGGAGGATGTACGATCCGCTTCAAGTTTTTCATAATTATGTATAAAAATGTAGAAAGCAATCTGCGCTACTTTAAAAATCTGAAAATCTACCCGTTCCCTCCTTTTTAAGCAATTTTTCTCTCTTTTCAGCTCCATTTTATTTCTGAGAGTAAAAAAAAAAGGATCATTTGAGTGACAAAATTAGTTGTTTCAAGTGACAATGACGTCATAACTCCAAGACATGTAAAAGGGAACGCTTTGAGGAGTTAAATTTTCGAAGGCTTGGTATTAGGATGCTTACTCCATATTTACTATTTGTTCCTCCAAATATTGCAATGTTGTCTAAGCAATATGGCGGATCGGTTACAGTTTCGGCTTCACTATCAGATAGCTAACGCCGTCTCCTTGTATTCATATCTCTATGGTGTACGTGGTCGAAGTAGCACAGAATTAAAAGAGTTAAATAATTAATGAAATTTCAGATTACTCAGTATTGCTACTTTCTTCATTTGCGCATTTCATCATGAGCTTCCTGCCACCACGTTGCATGGCCATTCATCCTAAAGAACTGGGCACTCGATGACGTCTCTCAGACTTATAAAGTCAGGTGACTTCACTCGATTGTAGATTGGTCGTGGGACGATCATGACCAATCGGCAATCGAGTGGAACGTCACCTGATTGTACTAGTCGAAAGAGACGTCATTCTGGGCCCAGGATTGACAATAGCTACAATGCGCGTCGGAAGCATAGGGCAATATGGGGCACTTGACCCCACCAGATGTCTGTATGCCTTCTTCCCCCCCCCCCTGCTTTTTCGTTCTTTCCAATATGGTAACTACAATCTGAATAAAAACTTTAACGCCAGTACAAAATTTTGAGAAAATGGAAAAATAAAATAAAACGGATTCAAATATAATTGTACTCGTATTATTAATTGTTAAAGTTCATTGTTAAGAAATAACACAACAAGCATAATTTATAAATTATATAATTATCAGAAAACGTCGCATACACAAAACCAGTATATTCAGCTTGAGTAAAAAGTTTAAGGCCACCAGTTTTTTTTTTTTTTTTTTTATAATAAAGATGCATGTACTATTTAAATATTACTGAAATTGCTTAGATTATGACACTCTTAAATTTGCAAATTTGTCGTGCATCTCTTCAAAGTTTTGGAGCTCTTCGATAAGATGTCGAAAGGTACGAAGTTAACTGATCATGAAAGAGGGTAGATTGGAGCTCTTTCTTCAACAGGAATGAGTAGCTGTACTACTGCAATAAAGATAGGATGATCTGTGACTGTAGGAGACTGCAATCAACATTTTTTTATATTTGAAAGACAATTATGGCAAAAAGAATACAGGGGAAGACCTAAAGCTTTATCTTCACGTGATGAAAGAAGAGTTTGCAGATTTGCATCTACTGCAAAGGACTCAACCAGGAAACTTGTTCCGGCGACAGGTGTAAATGTTAGTAAAAAAAACGGTGTATAACACAATTAGAAGGTCTAGAAGTTATAGTTATACAGAAAATTGGCTAAGCCTCAGTTTCTGCAGAAGTACAAAATAGATTGTTTGAACTTTCAGCAAGTAATGACGTGGGATAACCATTGGATTTAAATATTTCTTTCTCTGATAAAAAAAAAGGAATTTGGATGGACCAGACGGATTGAAGTACTATTAGCATGATTTAAGAAAAGAAAAAAGAGTATTTTCCAAGCTCCAATTAGGTGGAGGCTCTGTGATGACCTGGAGGTACTTTGCTAACAGCACCTCCAATGTGGTGTGGGTGCAGTTGTATTCGTTTCGGGTAAAATGAGTCAACAAGCATATTAAAGTGTCCTAGCAAGTCAAAAACCAAAAGTTACCAAATGCTGAATCTCTTGTAGGAGAAAATCGAAAATATCAGCAAGATAATACACCTATCCATTCCAGTTACAGTACAAAAAGTGGGGTCCAAGTCAACTTTAATAACTTTGAAATGGCCAGCTAACTATCCAGTACTTAACCCAATAAAGAACTTATAGGGTGACTTAGTAGGAAGAAAAAATGCAAATGGTAGACATTTTACATCATCAGTAGAACTGAAATCTACTATCGAAAACGAATGGTATAAAACGACCCTGAACTTTGAGAAAAACTAGTTTCATTCACGGAAAAAAAAGAATTTTTCAAGTAATTCCAAAGAATGACTCCTATACAAGCTTCTAAAAGTTTGTTTTTCTCTGTCTTTTGTGCTATTTTCTATGCTGGCCGTAAAGTTTTTGCTCAGGATTAAATATTGATGTGTGTTTTATATTTTCTGATGATAAAATATTTACAAATGAATTTTGCTGCATTGTATTTAAGGTTAATAATTA